>QQSS02201772.1:0-12084 GCA_003687565.2 Craspedacusta sowerbii
CTACTACTACTACTACTGCTACTACTACTACTACTACTACTACTACTACTACTACTACTACTACTACTACTACTGCTGCTGCTGCTGCTACTAATACCAGAACGAAAAGGAAACTGCCCAACCCGGGCCTGCAAAGCATCGCAGTTGGCGAGGCAAGCCAAAAAAATACGAAGTTCCATGTCTATAGATCCCAAAATCTGAACTGTTCTACCAGAACACATCAAATCTAGTACTAGCAGAGGACCCGTAAAATTAAATATAAAAAATTTGGAAGGAACAAAGTGTTCATGATGTCGGCTAACACCCTTAATGAAGCCTTAAAACAACAACAACAAAACACCTGCAAACAATGTGTTTGTGACCCACGTGGAATGACACTGCCTACATCGTTCTAGTTAGCACTTTTAGAATCCAATATGTATGCCATATTTACGCAATGCACGACTAAGCCATGCCACTCCAACAGACGCCTAAGCAATCAATAAAGATTTTAGACGCGGACAGCTGGCTCAAACAAGCCAAAGCTGTGCTCTGGATACGTCCTTACATTTAGTCCCATTTCGGAAGCATTATTATGAACTACCCAGGCTACTCTGATTTTAAAATTAGATCATAAGAATTTCATGTTAGACACAATAAAGCAACATGAAAACCGTAGTCGAACGTACACTCTCACATTATGGCTTGTTATTCGCAAGTGTGCATGACTCATGGCTTGCGACAAGGTTTAACTTCACTGACCAAAATCTTGCTACATACATACTTACATGAACACAAAAAATATGACTTCCATGTAATATATTGATACTTAACTTGCACAAGAGTAGTCAACACTTGGATATCAACAATCCAAACCTTAAAGTCCTGGAACTTCGGCACTTCCATAACATTCTCTTGCTCATAGGCAATTTCCTCTTTTAGGAAGAGCAGCAGATCTTTATCTCCTATTAATGCAGAAACAGAAACTCTCATGAATCTTCATCTTACTTCATCTCAAAAGAATTCTTCAAGTGTTTACAAGTAGCTCTGAAGAAGAACACTGCTAAGAGCAAGCTATAAGAAATTTGTAATAAATTGAAGAGATAATTAAATATAGAGTTATATAAAACATAAAGCTATATGAACAAAAATGATTACATGAATTAAAGTTTTCAGAACGCACACAAATTCAACTTTCACTAAATCAACCCTGAACAAGTGCAAGAAATATTAGGTGACACGACATGGCACAAAGATTGTTTTAGAAAGGGATGATTGGCTTCAAATGCCAACAGAGAAAATCATAGGGAGGAAAAAAATGTACAGTTATAAACATTAGGAGGACACAAACATTGATTGTAGTTTCACTTTGAAGACAACCAGAATTTCCCAAAAAAACATAGAGAATTTGCTTTTCCTTACTTTATTTCACCCCCAACCTATCTAAAACACAGAGACTAGCATGTGGTCACTTTAACAAGACCTTGCACAGCTTGCAACCTTTAGCCTTTTCTCGATTAAGCTCAGTTCTACAAGCAAGTTGATGGTTGAGCAATTGGCCACCTCTTTGGCAGATCATGGCAACAAATTCCATTGAGAAAAGTTACTCACAGAGAAAGGACACCCCCTTTTATAAAAAAAACAAATACATAATACTACCACCAGAAAATCCAACTTCCACTGTCATTTGATAACAAGATCACTTAGTAATGTATACACCATCACATTGAGTCATCAAACACAAAAGGTGGTCAATTATTCATGGCAAAATCAATGCTAAAGAAAGCTTCCAATTCATCATAACTGCTAATCAAATCCTGAACACCGAACGATGCGAAATTTGGTGATTTAGCCGACCCAAGAAGCTCATTCTCAATAGCAACATTTTCGGCGGGAGAGGAAAACAACTGATAAACTAGGGTTTCATTTCTCTTTGAACAATTTAGCCAGCCAGAAAACAATGTCCATATGCTGGCTTTCTTGATTGCGTTGGCAACATAATCCACTCATGTTGAACCATTCAAACACATTCCCAAGGTTTGCTCAGACCATCAGCACACAGTTGTTGCTCCATGGGATAGCTGCTTTCAGCTATCAACAAATATTGAGTCATGCTTGCACTCATTGATGTTGCATTCTCGCCATCCCAAGGACTGTGTAACTAAGGAGAACAAGTTTTGGAGACTAGCATGTTCTACTGTGGAATAAATATCTAGTTATATGCGCATCCTATGCACTGTTATATGGATAAGCCTGACAATTTATCCAATGGATCAAAATTTTTGTTCCATACGGCAATCTTTTTCTCTATTCTTTAGCAGTACACTCAAGAAACATGAAGGGAATGATGTTTTTCATAGAGCATATGCGTCCGTTGGCTGAAGGCAGCTTGACAAGAGGTGGTTGAAATTGAGTCTAATACATAGCACATACATAAATAGCAAAACAACACTCTAACTAGTAAGATCGCTTCACAATACACCCGGATGTGCACTTACAGTGATATACCCAAAATTAGGCAATACTAATGTTGGCACAAACCTCCCCAGCACAACTTTGCTTTTCTTGAGGAACTCTCTTTGGTGATTGAAACGCTATATGTTTAATCAAATGCCTTTAATTGCATGTGGAGTCTTTTAGATCTTGGGGTATGCCACGTCGATAATTGGTGTTACTTATCATATAGAATCGTGTTTTTTTTTTGTATTTGTATTGCTTGCTTTATCCTCCTTTTTTTGTATTTGCATTGCTTTATCCTTTATGAGGTGGCTACTAGAAGAGCAAGCTATGCCTACTTTGTGATCTTTGCTATTGCAAGTTTATAACGCTTATGGCTTCTGAGTGGAAAAAAAAAAGAAGTTGATGTTTTTTTACTATTTGTCGTCATGATATAATGAGTTGCATAGAATTTAGTTATGCTCCTACCATCTCCACATGGTTGTGAGTGTGTGTGTGTGTGGTGTGTGTGTCCATATTAAATCAAATATAAAATTTATGCCGTCTTCAGGAACTCGTCTGCCTAAATCAGCAAAGGCGAACGATCTGCAAATCACCGCTAATTACTTCGTCCTGATAACATCTGTTGACCAGAAGGGCAAATTTAGGTAGACAAAAAAAAAATTCTCATGTAGAATGTCATCGCTTACCCTCAGATTGGTTACGCAAGCCACGGGCTTGTTGAACTAGCGGCTGGCAACTTGGGAAAATTGACTTGACACCAGCATGTCCCCAACGAGGTCTCGCAACCAATGACATCGATTTTGCCATCTGCTTACCACAAGCCGGAGTTTCTTTTAGAGTAGAACCTAGATAGAAGGCTCCGCGCCTAAAAACCGAAGAGCAATTTCTGGCGAAAGACATCTTGCGATCGCGAGATTATGTGGCAGCAGATCAGACACTTTGAATTGACTGACTCTCCGCTCCACGTGCGTAGAAAGGCCACCATAGCCACAAGAAAACCAGTTTCTTGGAACCCATGCCACGGTGTCTTATGAAACAGATCCTTTGCCACACGGTACGCTGAGCAGCAAATTCCAACATTTCGATTTCCTTCGACTTTATTCGTTACATGTAGTGCAAAAAGCGGATGAAAAATGCACAAGAACAGTCGCGCATTAGGTCTAAATTTAAATCTAAACAAAAAATATTAATTTGGGCTAGTCTACTGTTCTGCGCGTTGTTATCCATAATCTTGTTAATCTTACTTTGGCTCTTGCTCAGCTCCAGTTCCCAAACCCCGTGGTTCCTAAGATGTACGTAGAAACTTCAAAATTGGAATTTTAGAATCTTGTGCTTAAGTTTAAACTTACAAACAAGTGTCTGCCAGCAAAAAATAAATCATTTATTTGCCTGACACATGCAAGACGCATGATTTTGCTAATCATTTTCTAGGTCCCCTTGACGGCCCCTGATTATTCACTGTTGTGCATGATTTGTAATTGAAGAATTATGTGGCTGCAGATGAGTTTGGGAGTTTTTCTCTTTTAGAGAGAACTGTTTTGCGGCCCTTAGTCGTTCAAAGAGCTTTAATTGAAAGTTATTGTACCGGGATCGCCAAATCTCATAGCTTGCTACCCATTTTTATCTGTGCATTTCTTTGAAAACCTAAAGAATTGCTATATAATCAGTAGTAAGGAGTTCATGATGGTAGGGAATAACTAATGGAATCATGTTAGTAATGGCATATCGGTTTCCATGTGTTACCGACACCTCTAGGCCATCTTTTAGAAAATAGGCAGTTTCCTGGTATAAGAATAGAGTCAATTGATGATGTCGCACAGAGGAAATGAAGATCTTGAACGTTCTAAAAAACGCCTATATTTACTTGAAGACAGATATTTTGCTGCTGGCACATCTTCGAGACTTTAAGGAGCTCATTTCTACCATAGTCCCTGGTGACAAGCGTGCCTAAAAGGAACTGGTGTCAAGTTAGAATTCTTGACTGACATAAGCATTTTGCTTATGTCTAAAAAAGGTATACGTGGCGACATCACACAGGCTATTAAAAGATGCGGCAAAGCCTACACCAAACGAACAAAGCGCGCTTTTTTCCCGATACTTGGATGTAAACAATGTATATGTCTAGGCCTGAGTAAAAGGTTACCCATTGGGCGGTTTTTGTGATTTCTGATCTAGACCCTGACAAAAACAAGACAAGTTTTGTGGTTTTTGACCCTGACAAGTAAACGCCGGAAGTCATCCAAAAGCATTCCCCGGAGAGTCACGAAGGATATATTTTGGAAGGAAACGTAGCCTACCCGTCCCATCTCTACAACTCACATGATGATTTGCCTTTCATGAGTGAGAGACTGAGGATCAACAGGGTCATACAAATAGTGCCAATTTACGGAAAAAAAGAAAAATGCGTTGTGCATCTACATTTGCTACTGCAAGTCATGCAATATTGACTGATGTTAAGGAAAGTTGCCATTGAATTAAATTGAAGTCCATGGCTAAGACTTTATAGTTATCAGAACACCAAAGCTGGATGTGGGGTGTCTTTCAAGTTAATGAACAACTCCGTCTTTGAAACGCCCATGGAGAACGTTAGAAACCATCGTGATGTCAAACTTGTCACTAATAGAAAAAGATTACGAAAAGCAAGTCATGAAACCCTACTTTAAGTTTGGCATCAGATTAAGCCACAAATTAATGGCATGCGAGATGGGACGAGTAAAACTCATAATAAACAAACCTGTTTATCTTGGACAATCTATTTTAAATTTAAGTAATACAGTTATGTACGATTATGTCACCAAAGTACGGCGACAAAACTGAGTTATGTTATTTGGATGCCGACTCTCTGATATAACATATAGAAACAGACGACGTCTTTAGGGACATTGCCAATGATCTCGCCAAAAGATTGATACGCGTAGATAAGAGGCCTCCGCCTATCGGACAAAATCAAATAGTCATGGAGCTCATGAAAAATGAGTTCGGTGGAAAGGTCATGGAAGAATTGGTTGCCTTGCGCCTTAACTTGTAGCATATCGCATAGTTTACAACTATGACAATGCGTATTGGATAAGAACATCATATTTAAAAAATAACGAGACTGTCCATTTAGATAAGGATATTAAAAAGTATCAGGTTATGTTTCATAATCAAATACAAAATATATTGATCTGCTAAGTCGAAAAGGTTGCACTCAATAAAGATGATGATGAATGACATATACAGCCTGTGGCATCACTACGCTGGCACTAGGACATGTTGACCTCCATCTTGCAAGGCGCACATTAAGGAGTATCCCTAGTAGGAGTGTTAAGGAGTATACCCTAACAAGTATCCCAGACCTTATTTCTGATATCCCATATGGTGTCAACCAGGGTGACGGTAACTTTTTAGGGAGGGTGCCGGAACCACCAAGGGTTACACAATTCTTATTTTCCTAGAGAGAGTGCGCCAGAAAAACATGACCCTTCACGGATGCTAAAATCAACGATATTGCAGGAATGTCTCGAGATTGTTTCATAAGATAAAAAGACCCTTAACGCAGGAAAAAATCGACGATGTCTCGGGAGTGCACCAGAATCGTCGTTTCCCTATCTCTGATCCTATTTGTTTGGTTTATTCTTCGCTTTGGTACATGGCGTGACCCAGAGTAAATGCAAGCTATTCCTCTCCGTTTTTTTAAATTTCATGTCCGGTTTAAGATTTCGCGATTAAGCAACTCTCCAAGAAGATGCCGGGGCGATTTGATCTTGATTTTTGGCTCAAAATATGCGGCCCAACTTATGTCCCCTCGCCAAACGTGCGCAGTCACTCCTTACACATGCCCTGATCTGGAATGTTCGGTAAAGTACAATATTGGTGCTCTCAAATCGGAGTGGTCCAGAAAGGATATTTCAACCCAACTTTGCGTGAACATGCCTTAAATGAATCCGTTTCATACCATTTTCTACGATTATTTATTTTGGTAAAAAACTTTCCAATGAAACCGGCTAATCTACCCGTTCACCTAACATGTTAGCTAGTTTCAAATGAAGTAGAGTAGAGTAAATTTTTCTTTTGTTAGAGGAAAAGTGCACTTGGCTTCGATGTTGGAACGTCTTGCAGGGAGTGACTGTGATATTTGCAGATCAGTGCCAGGCCAAGAGATGATTGATTGTGGTTGGCATCCCTTGCTGCATGCATTTCATACTTCAGTGCTGTATCACTAACTAACGTTAGTAGCTATGCGCTCGCATTTGTGGAAATTTACAATTAAAGTTTTCACGGACTGGTACGACTATGCTTGATTAAAATTAAATGGGTTGGATGGCACGTAGCATATGCTTGGAGAATCTGGTCTTAAGCTTTTTGATGCGTGAAATAAGCTAGGATAAGCAATCCCTGTATATAAATCTGTTAAAAGCCCAACAACTATAGACCCTTAACAATTCTCTCGGTCTTTTCAAAAATCTTGGAAAAAAATTGTGCACTCTAGATTGCATTCATACTTTGAAGATAACCAACTTTTTTATCTAAAGGAATTTGGCTTTCGTTAAAAAGTATCTATTGAGTCTGGCATTCTTGACCTTGCAGCGAAAGTAGCAGTGGCCACGCAAAGAAAACTATGTACAGTGGGGGGCTTTCTGGATTTCGCAAAAGCGTTTGACACTGCTGACCACGATATTCTGGTTAGTGAGATATCGTTCTAAGGGTCATATAAAAATATTCCATCTTGGATCAAACGCCATTGGATTGAAAGGAGACAAAATGTTGAACTGAACAATGTCACATCAGATTCACTTTCTGTGACTTGAGGGGTCCCGCGAAGGTCTATTCTGGGACCTCAGCTGTTTTTGATTATGTGAATGACATTTCAGGATCAGTTAGTCGCTTGGATGTCATTTTTTTAGCTGACGACACAAATCTGTTCTGCTCTCACGATAATAGGCAAAATCTTATAAAAGTTTTTAATAGCTAGCTAAATGCTCAAAGAAGAGTGGTTTGTTGTAAATCGCATCATTAAATCTTAAGAATCGTAAGTACATAGTATTTGCGAAAGACCTCAAACTTGACAGGGTTCCTCTATTGTTACCAAACATATGGTAAGAATATCAGTCGTATCTACTTCATAACGTTTTTAGGTCTTGTAGTTGATGAGCCCTTAATCATGGAGTGACCAGAAGAACACGGTTGAGTCAAAAGTATCGAAGATCGTAGGGTTAATAGCTAGATCAGGAAGGTATTTGAAAATAGTATCAACTAAACGCCCTGATGATACAGAACTAAATTTGGAATTTATTCGAGATTAACTTACGTTAGAACCTTACTTTTGGTTAAAAACACCAACATAATATGCTAAGTGTTTGCTCCGTATATACATCAAATCAACCACAAATACAACACTCGTCTGTCTACCTTTGGCTATAAGGAGAAGCCCTCCACTGGGAGAGGGGCTTTTTGTATCTCAACTAGAGCACCCCACATATGGAATAGAATCGAATTTGCACGGGATAAAGAAAGCAAAACCTTGCAATCCTTTACAAAAGAAATCAAGCATTACGCCCTGAAATCGTCAGCCATATCATCGATCAGGATGATTTTTCATTTAATTGTATTTTTTATTTTTTATTATTTGTTTTTACTTTTTTTTTTTCTTGTAATGTACTCTACTGAATGAAAATTGCAGGGAACCTTCACTGTCGGTAGTTTAGTCAACGCGGAAACAACACAAAATCCTTGCTATGTCTGCAACTTTTCATCTTAGATCATTCCTTTCTCTCAAGGATACCCTCTTCTTGCCCTATTTCTTTTTTTTTTTTTTGGTTTCATGCAAAAGCTCTTATGGTATGCTTTGAGATTTACGATCTATAATCTCGGATGGCGTCCTTATGTAGTGTACCGCGTTATAGCTGAAGCTATCAGCTTGCGCAGCGATAAATAGTGCTTCATGAACAGGCCTCTGGGCTTCCAGAAGAACCTTGCCATAACGTCGTAGGCATCTGGACTAGAATGACTCCTTTTAATCTGTATGGATTGCCTCTTGTGTTTTGGAACGTATTTAAAACGATGTGGCGAATCTGACTTGAAATATAAATGGAAGATTAAGCGGTTTTGGGTGACGCGTTACCACGAGCTGGTAGTCAATATTCCTCCACTCTGGGGAAGGCAAAGTTTGTGAGGACAAGGTCTGGTGGCAGTGGGCCATCTTGTTTTTGTCTTAAAAGCTCTTGTTTGGCTTAGAGGTGCCGAGTACACTTGGACGGCATAAACGTTTCAGTTCGAATCGAACTGGACTTTTGGATTATCGTTGTTACTGCCTTGGAGGAAACCTTGCTTGATTAAATCCAGATTGCACTGGAGGATGAGCCTCAATCATGGCACTATTGAGATATACTGCTTGTAATTCTTCTTCGCACAAAAATGATTCGGCCTTGTAACGTGCGCAACGGCTGATATTTTGGTTCGGAGCGACCATTTTATCATCTTACTAACCAAGCATGTTCAAATCTTATTCGTCGCTATCGCTCGCTACAAAAACATTCTTCGATCGCTCGAACGCAAGAACTGGTGAACACTCAGACCTGCATCTAAACGCTTCAGTGGAAACGCGTGTCGTAATGTGTACGGGGAATTTCTTTTGGTGATACTGTACTATGGTCTCTATTTTTTTAGACTTGGGCCCGATGTGTTTGTTAGCTCATGCTAAGAAGAGCCCTCCCTTCCATTTAGACTAAGGTTTTGTAAATTTATCTTCATACGTTTTTTTTAGTTCTAGTAGGGTTAAAAAAAAAAATTTTTTTTATTCAAATGGCTAGTCTTACGAACGTTTTGTCCCGGCCAAGGGACTTGTCAGAGACGTTTGGTTGGAGTCTTAACTGGCCACGCAACTGCTTGAAGTCCCATTAAGAACTCGAAACCCCTGGGGACCTCGAGTACGTCTCACGAGAACGCAAGCTCTCATGTGAGCAGTTGCACGAGTTCGTCACAGTTTTGGCATCCTGCCCCCAAATCACTTGAGCTTTGCCAGCTGCGCCGTACGCGGGAAGAATCCCTTGTAAATAATCAAGTGGCTAGTCTTACGGACGTTTCGTCCCAGATCGTCCCTATTTTTTTTATTGTTGTTGTTGCTGTTGTTGTTGTTGTTTTTGTTGTTGTTGTTGTTGTTGTTGTTGTTGTTGTTGTTGTTGTTGTACAGTAGCACCAGCAGACCGTACATTCGAGCCTTTTAAGGTCGTTGCAGCACTTAGAGGGATGCGTCAGTCAGTCTGCCTTCGCACGCAACAGCCAACCCCTGATCATTCTCAAGATGGCGGACGAAAACGCCGCAGGTGGAGAGGGCGTTCAGCATCAAGTTGATGGGACTCTGCCTTCAGAGAAGTTGCACTACTTTAGAGTCAATGGTTTGCGGCAAGTTTTCAGCAATCTTGATTTTCAGCGCAAGGGAGTTATTCCAAAATCTCTTTTGCAAGCAATCTGCGCCAACATTTGTTCCGTGCTAGACCTGAAGTACAAGTCAGAAGATTTGGTTCAATTTAAAGTCGCTCAGAATGAGCTCTCTCTTGGTGATCTTATCGACTACATTAATGCGGAACTCCTCGCTCGCGGTATGTAATTTTTAGTAACGGGAAATGTTTGGTCTGCTGAAGTGATGCGATTCCTTGCAGGTTTCTTGGTTGCAAGTTTGACTTAATGTTGCTCTTCTAGGCCTTTTTGGTCTTAAGGTCAGATCTGCAGATTTTAAAACTGTTTTTATTACGTCGCTGTAGTCCAGTTTTGACTATAGCAATTAGCAATATATTAATTAATTAAGCCTTAATTTGTTTTAAAGGGTTGTGCTTTGATAAGGCAGCTTACATAGCGAGAACTAAGATTAAGTAACTGTTAGAAATGCATGGCTGCTTTTAGGTAAGTATCATCTTCATTGGCCTCATACATGCAGTCCTCTCTCTAGTAAGAAAGGCAGCCTGACCAATGATTATGATAAAGAGGTCTGGATTATTATTTGGGGTCGTTTTAACTGTTTGGAAGTTTGTTTTAACTATCAGGTTACTGTTTAAACTTTAGTGTCAGGAAAGATTGATTGGGACAAGTTTGACAGAATTTCGTGGACTATTGTTGAGAAGCAGCGACCAGCAAGTAGCAACATCTTAACAGCCGATGAAGCATTTAGCCTTTGGCAAGCGTTTAACAAGGTTGATATCAATGGCACTACTTTATTTGACATTGAAGAAGTATCTCACATGTTGGAGTTCTTCATGAAAGCTATAGGAACACCTTGGAGCAAAGGTCCTCTTGACACTTACGCCCAGAAAATTGGTTTGCAGTTCTGGGAGTTTGTTGAATGTTTAGAGACAAGATACATCAGCAAAACTCCGAAAAGGTATTGTGTTAGCTAATTGGGTGCAACATAGTTTCTGATATGCCAGTTAGTAATTTAATTTATTCTTCTCCAATGCTAAAAAAATTTGAACACGGTTCATATGTATTTATTAAAGTGTGTTGCTTCCTAATAGTTTTTTGTTTGGCTAATATGTAAACTTTGGTTTTAAGTATATGGAGTTCTGCCATGTTGTGATATGGAGAGATAGATAGAGAGAGAGAGATAGAGATAGAGATAGAGATAGAGATAGAGATAGAGATAGAGATAGGGAGAGATAGAGAGAGAGACATAGAGAGAGAGACAGAGAGAGAGACAGCTTGCATAAGTTGTAATTTATCATTAGCTAATCATAGGATGGTTTAAAAAGAACACAGCAGCTTATATGAAATCAAATGTTCTAGTTGTGGTTGCTTAAGCTTTTCTTTTTTATGTTTCTTTGTTTTGTAGTGTGTATCAAGTTGGACTTGATGCTATAGTCAATACATATGTTCTCGAAGTCATTAAATCTGGCTTCCTAGTTAAAAAGGGTAACATCATTAAGTCCACGAAGGAGCGATGGTTTTCATTGATGCCTGACCAACTTACTTTCCACGAGAATAAGATCAACCTGGAGAAGAACAAAGGCATAATTACAATAAATAGGGTATACTTTCTTCCAAATTTATTTTGTGCCCTTGTATGCCTGTAGTGTCTGCCCTTTGTACTAAGAGTGTTCTGGAAGCTTAAGCATAAGTTATTAATGGAGAATTGTTTAAATCTATTTTGTGGTTTGTTTAGTGCAATTGGGGCATGTACTTTAGTGCATTGTTTTGTTTGCATCTAATGAATGCTTCTGTTTCCATAGAATTCCAAAATTGAAGACATTCCTGATGCAAAGAATGTTAAATGCCGGTTTTCGGTATTGTGTGGTAGCAAAGGCATTGTCTATGATCTCGAAGCGGCTGATATAAAGACAAAAAATGAGTGGATCACATCCATCCAGGACTGTATTGGTAAGGTTTGCTTGTTTTGCCTTTGGTAATTCTTGTTGTAATGGTAAGCTTCACAGGTTGGCAAGTGTGTACTCAAATGTTTTTGATCTACGTGAGGCCACGTTTGATTCTAGTTATTTCGACTAAGCTTTAGCCATCAGATTAAAGTGGCATATCGTAAACTTGAGTATTTTGAGGACTTTATTTACAATAGATAGATACATGGATGGATAGATTGATTGATGGATGGATGGATGGATGGATGGATGGATGGATGGATGGATGGATTGATGGATGGATGGATGGATGGATGGATGG
>QQSS02201783.1:0-12082 GCA_003687565.2 Craspedacusta sowerbii
GTCAGTCAGTCAGTCAGTCAGTCAGTCAGTCAGTCAGTCAGTCAGTCAGTCAGTCAGTCAGTCAGTCAGTCAGTCTCTCAGTTAGTCAGTCTCTCAGTTAGTCAGTCACTCAGTCAGTCAGTCAGTCAATCAATCAGTCAGTCATCCAGTCAGTCAGTCAGTCAGTCAGTCAGTTAGTCAGTCACTCAGTCAGTCAGTCAGTAGGTCAGTCAGTCAGTCATTCAGTCAATCAATCAGTCAGTCATCCAGTCAGTCATCCAGTCAGTCAGTCAACCACTCAGTCTTCACTATGTTGATATTCTTGCGTTCCGCTTTTCTATATTGTTTTTAGTGACTGCTTTGCCGAATGTGACATAGCCAGTCATCTGCGTACTTCTGAGGGGCGACCGCCATCTGCCGTGAAGGTTGATCCAAAATACACAAATGAGTCAACCTCAGCTACTCGCCATCAACTGTTGTTCGCACCAGTGTATCACGCTTTCCTGATACTATTACGTTTGATTTGGACGTATGTCGACGAATGACCAACTCACGCTCTGTCACCAACATTCATTGCCTAAACGTCAGCTTATCGTAGGTTACTGATTTATCTACCGCCTATTTGAAATCTAATAAAGGGTTCTTTCATTGCTCGTTTGCCGTAAATATTAAAACAAATACGGCAAGCGTACTCAGACTTATTAACAACAACAACAACAAGAAGAAGATATATTTTTCCCATTAACCAACAGCGTACATGAATGCATTTATAAATACAATGTCATGGCTAAATGGGAGGGAGGACTTATTGTAGCATAGCTAATTGGAAGAGAAAGCCCACCGTAAGTCTGTCTACAACTTTCATAAAGAAGAACACCAGGCTTCGCACTGCGCGTAAGAAAAAGCAAATACATGTACCAGTAGTACCTGCATGATACAGCAAGAATGTGGGTCTTGACAGCGCTTCATAACAGTCCGGCATTTAATTTTTTAAATATATAAGCATATGCATTCGTACTTAATTTATTTGTTTATTTATTTATTTTTCCTTCCATTTCGTTTGACTATTGGTATCACCTTGCGAAAATTTGTTAGAACCATGCATTTGGCGCGTTTTCCAGGTCCCCAAGAATTATTTTAGTACTTGGCTTGGAGGTGGGTAGACAAGTGTCTCTTAAATAGTAATTTACTAGTGTGTAGATCTATTTTCATATTGTTGACCCGAGTATCTAAGTGATCTAACGCCGTATTTTACGGTGTGAACATTGGGTAAATCCAACTTTCCACCATCCTTGCACCTTGTAGTTCTGGAAATATTATGCCGAAAGAGGGGTTTTAGAGCAGAGGGTACGTCTCCAGAATTCCAATCGTACATGAAAAGACATCTGTTTAACTCTATCAGATCTTGCAGCTTTAATATATCCATTCGCGCAAATAACGACGATGTCGGTTCATGAAAATCAGAAAAGGACATCACCCTGATCGCTCGTTTTTGAATCTGACACAGCCTCTGCAAGATATATGGACTCGCAAAACCCCACACCAGGCACCTGTAAGATAGACACGATTGAAAAAGGCTAAAATAAATAATTCTTTTGAGAGCGCAAGGTGACACGTGTTGGTTGCAGCACTTGTGGTTGTAAGCAATTGCTAATCATATTACCGTAAAAATCGCAAGTATTCTCGCAGCTATCGTAATTTACAAGATTAATATTAAAATCTCCCATTAGAATATGGAGTTTTTCCTTGCTTAACGCATTTAAAGTTTTCAGCATGAAGCGCTGCATGAAGTCATCCACACTCATTCCAAGGTGCTTATAAATACAACCACATACGATGTTCTTTCTACCTTTTTGATCGATTTCAATAAAGACAGCGTCAACTTGGTTTGCAGACTGAAAACATAAGTCGCTCCGGATCTTTGTGTCCTTAGAGATTTAATTGTGAATGTAGAAACCCACTCCTCCAGCATTCGTTTGCGTTTTTACGTCAATAAAATCGTAATCGTCTATTTTGATGGAACTTGTTATGCCAGTTATTTCTTTAATGCGAGTTTCAGAAGTTCCAATTACTTTAAATTTATACTGGATAAGAGAGAGCAAAGCAGCCAACTCGATGTGATGGGCGGACAACGATGCAACGTTTGTGTGCATGAGCCCAAAAAGCTGAGAAGATGCTGCTGCAGATGTTCTTACCATCGATTATGATTTGATATGTAGCTTGTTTATGCTGTCCACAATACGGCGACGACATCCCAATTCTTTCAATGGACTTTGGGTAGTCGATAAAACTGAGGAAAAATGATTGACTGAATTTTTCGCTTCATCCGTGATAATTCGCAAATAGACTATTTGACACCAGGCTCTTCTGTGCCCTAAAAACTGCCAGCTCTTCTGCGACGTCATGCTCCTTTTTATTTCGTATTCTGTTCAAAATGCCGACTGTAGAATCTTACTGGCATGCAGTACGAGTGCACTTGTACTGCAAGTACTACGGCCCGTTAGATCACATTTCTTATGCAGTGGGATGACGACGGATTGATTCCAATTTCTCCATTCCCCCAACGCTAGACGCTTTGGCCCTATGTGGGGCTCATCAGTGACGTGCATGGGAACCGAACCCGGGTCGCTAGAGTGGAAGACAGAGCACTTGCCACTAGACCGCGATATTATGTCTTGCTAACTATGCTACCTTGATCTATGCTACCTTGATCTATGCTACCTTAATCTATGCTACCTTAATCTATGTTACCTTAATCTACGCTACCTTAATCTGTGTTACCTTAATCTATGATACGTTAATCCATGCTACCTTAATCTATTCTACCTTAATCTATGCTACCTAAATCTGTGCTACGTTAATCTATGCTACCTTAATCCATGCTACCTTTATCCTTTTTACCTTAATCTATGCTACCTTAATCTACGCTACTTTAATCCATGCTACCCTAATCCATGCTACCTTAATTTATGCTACCTTAATCTATGCTTCCTTAATCTATGCTACCTTAATCCATGTTACCTTAATTTATGCTACCTTAATCTATGCTACCTTAATCCATGCTACCCTAATCCATGCTACCTTAATTTATGCTACCTTAATCTATGCTTCCTTAATCTATGTTACCTTAATTTATGCTACCTTAATCTATGCTTCTTTAATCTATGCTACCTTAATCTATGCTACCTTAATCTATGGTACCTTAATCTATGCTTCCTTAATCTATGCTACCTTAATCCATGCCACCTTAATCTATGCTACCTTAATCTATGCTACCTTAATCCATGCTACCTTAATCTATGCTACCTTAATCTATGCTACCTTAATCTATACTTCCTTAATTTATGCTACCTTAATCCATGCCATCTTAATCTATGCTACCTTAATCTATGCTACCTTAATCTATGCTACCTTACATGCGCCGGGTATGTCTGCCTGCTAATTTTCTACAAACCACTGAAAAAGTGCTTGTGCATTACACAACCCAAATAAAACTCTTACAATTCATGAAGGCCACACGAACATATAAAGGCAGTCACTGGTGGGCTTTCTTGAGTCTACAATTGTGTATAGGCGCACAGCTAACAAGGTACCTACGTAAGTGGTAACGGTAATGCAGATGCATTGCCACATTTTATTTCATTTTACAAAAACAAATTAGTTACATCAGTTTAAGTTGCAACAATTCGCACAATCAGTAACAGAGAGATGCATCCGCGAAGAGTCACTCATTATTCTGGAGTCCCTGATTTAGTCATCTATATGCACTAGGAATAGTAACGGTCTTAATATGGAACCTTGGGGTACGCCGGTCAGACCGGACAGACCTCCAGGAAGACTTGGTTCTATTCAAATTAACTTGCTTAAACCCGCCAGAGAGATAGCTGCATATCAAGTCTAGAATTGGCCCACGAATTCCAGAGCTCTGTAGGTTGAAGTGGAGACCTTCATGCCATACTTTCTCAATGGTCTTTGATATATCGGGGAGGACTCCAACAACAACAACAACTAAAACAATATTCATTTCTCCGCGTACTGCCAGTGGGGGTTCTTCATCAGATGTCATGTATATTTGATGAGTTATGCTTATCAAGCTGATCAACTTGAGAGTCCAGTTTTCTAAAGCCAGATGGCTTATCCGATAGAAGTTTGTCATCGCTTAAATTTTTATATAAAGCGTCATAAATAAGTTTTTCTTATAATTTTCCAAAGACCGGGAGAACAGAAATTAGCCTGTAATTGTTTTTTAGGTTCCTCTCGTCTTTAAATGGCTAGTCTTACGTGCGTTTCGTCCCGGCCAAGAGACTCGTCAGAGACCTTTTGTTCGAGTCTTAACTGGCCAAGCAACTGCTTGGAGTCTCATTAAGAAGTTGAAACGCTTGGAGATCACGAGTGCACCGCCTCACGAGAACAAAGGCTCTCAAGTGAACAGTTACACTAGATCGTCACATTATGACACAGACTCAGACATTATTCCTGAGCTCCTTCACAAGGAGCTCACTATCGAGGAAAATACAATCAACATCACCAAAGGTTCGTATGATTGTTTATTTCCTCATCTTGGGAAAGGACCCCAGGGAATAATGCCGGAAGATTTCATCTTAGAGGCACTTGAGACAAGCAATGTCCTGTAATGCAAAGCATGACTTGCCTAATTAGTAAGTCAAAGTGATGCATACAGTGGACACAAATTAAGGCAAGCAGCAAAGATGAAAAGCTTGCATAGTACTACTAAGATAGCCCTGAAATGAGTGTCTCACAAAGCACTTAAGAAGAGAAGATGCACAAGGCGAACTAATAAAACGATGTCTGAAAATAAGACATAGTCAGACTAACAGGTAGATTTACAAACCATACTATATTCCCAGGTCGATCATGCATAAGGAGGAGTGTTGGATAAAATATGCAAAAGTCAGTTCTTAATTGCATATAATCAATATCGAAGGCATCAATCGAGTCGCATCGTTTCCCTGATAAGAGCATTAATGGAGTAGCAACTTTCATAGACAACTTCAACAAGGGCATGACCTCGTTGTCACCTAACTGGCGTAAGTAGGTAGGACAATTGAAACATCCCAAATCTTGGAAGATTTTGATAGTGGAGGGCGTATGTTAAAGACATCCCTGATAAATCGGTGCATCAAGGGGTGTTGGCAAATGTCAGAATAATGCTCCACAGTGGCAATCGTGTTGATAGCCGATCTATAGCCCAAAATGGCTTGATAAGATTTGCCTTCCTCAAATTGTTCGGTCAAGAATTGTACTTCCCAGATGTGCTTTCCTTCCAGGAACAGCTGATTATACGCTTGGAGTTCTCCGGCAGCGAAAGGGAAGTAGCATAAGCATCTAGAGGAGCACGGCCCACAACGACAGCTTTGGCGCATCGGATGCTTTTCTGCAGTCCCAGCAAGAGTAAGTTGTGTGCTGGGTATGTGCAGGTGATCTTGCTTCAGTCGCATGATCACAGGGAACCAAGTCTGAGCCCGCCAAAGTGGTACGATCAAAATGGCTCGCTTGTATTCCGCTCTTACCTTGCTCAAGGTACGCCAAATGATGGTGGCACTAAAAGGAGGAAATAAATGTGGAATACGATCCCTCCATGAAATAGTGAAACAATCAATAGCACAAGCCTCTGGATCAGGCCCATATGTAGCATATGGTGGCATCTTCTTGTTTAAACGAGATGCAAACATGTCCAGATCGATCGTCATCTCGCCTTTCTTGTGAATAGGCGCACCATTAGCATGCTTCCATATGGAGCTCGGGGATTGGTTGAAAACCGATTCGAGGGCACTTTGTAAAGAGAATTTAAAGTGGGCGCACAAGCGAGACGTCAAAATACCTAACTATTTTCACTGACGCGACGTCCCAGCCATGAGCCGTGTTAGGGTTTAGAGATCGAATAATTTTAACTACGTTCTTGAGCCAAAGTTTAGGTTCGACAAAGATACGACCGTACAAAAATTCATATCAGGAATCATACTGGCAGTCCAGATAAGCGTGCAATTATCTGCAAAGTATTTGTTGAACACCTCAGGTTTTCACCTGCATTTAGAACAAACACATCATTCTCAGTGATGGTATTGACAAACGGGAGTAATATGGAAAATTTTAATAGTGAACCAATATTCAGGAGAGCTACTGAGCTGATTTACTAGTTTTTCACCAATTTTGGTCTGATGAGAGGCTTTGCTATTACGTCCATAGTTAGGTAGGTTTTCTTTCATTTTATTTAGAATACAGGTGACCTCTGCCTTATCACCTTTTTATGGAACCTGCCAAGTCTATTGAGTTCCTTTTTCTAAGTGCTTATTGAACCAGGGAGGATCTCTTGCTTTGCCTATTACGTGTTCATTAGGGATGAAATTTGAAGCAGTATTAAAATTCGTTTGACGTAAACAATCATCCTGCTAGCCTAAATCAGAATCCAGTGCCCTTCCCAGTCGATAGTAATCCGTCTAGCTCTCATTCTATTTTGATCTGCACGATCATATTGCCATACTCTGCGAGTGTTGTTTGGCGCACGCTGAAAATTGATATCCAATTTCCCATAAATGATTTCATGGTGGCAAGCACTATGTAGGTATGGATGGATGCCAGAGTCGACAAATAACATAGACTGAGATGTCACTATTAAGTCGATTAATGATTTGCTGCGATATGTGATGTGGGTAGGGCCAGAAAGGAGCTGATGCAAACCCAAATCTTTCATTGACTTTCTTGAAGACTCTCCATCCGGATTAGATATATCAAAGTCCCACCACCATGTCATTGCAATCATGGACACAATCATTGCATTGCAAATTCGGTTAGCTTGATGAAAAAAAGGAAAAAGAAAACAAATTCAAACACGCCCAAACCATCATCTCACGAAATATCCACCCCGAAGACTACTGAGAAAGTAAGTTGCAGCTAATTGAGGAAGACAGTACCACACGAAATATAAAACATAGTCACATAGCAGAACATATACATTATCAAGACTCTGTTGGAAGTTGTGATCAGATTTTGCGGTTCGTTGCGAGATAGAACTATTGCGACTTGATTACTAGAACTTTGTACTCTAACTTGAACTCTTACTCTCATAAACTACTCATTAGCGTGCTATATTTATATATACAAAAACGTAACTAAAATCAAATAGACGGCTGGAGCTCGCTTAATCGCAGACGATCCCTTCACCGTCTGGTCTCCACGCAGAATGTAACAAACAACTATATGCAAACATGTTCTTACCGTTTTAGAACGTCTACTGTCGCTACAAATATAAAGATTATCTACTGCGCACGCCACACGAAAACGATAGCTAATGCAAAACAACATGATAAGAAACACGATTTACAGAGTAAACATGTTTGCTGTTCAAAAACATGTCCCTTTTATGACCAGCCTGCCATGACAAGGTCATGACAAAATAAATCAAGAGACACGCCTGAGGAGTCATCATCTACCCATGTAAGTTTCTTCGGTTCGGGGACTCTAGAAAGAAAACTGGAATAACCTGTACACTATGTTGTCAGCGTATCTTCTGCATCCTCATGTCATGCTCTTCGGTTACTGCTAGTGCTGTTGCTTTAACTAATACTATATTTTAATCAGAATACCATTGCAATTTATATAGAACCTTTCCACAACAAACCAACTCCAAATAGTAATTATGCTTTAATTATACTTAAATAAAGTACTTACTTGTCCAATAGTTTCCTGACAGCCTGTAAAGGTGTTGAGATTAATATACAAGATTGCTCGTCTTAATTAACATCGTGGAATATTTACATGAATAGTAGATACGAGTCATGTGGCTTGTTGAGCTGTGCGGAACACATTACAGTACAATAAATTGCATTTCATGACATCCATATTTATTCAACTGTGAATTATATTGATCGGGTTTACTTGCTTTCTATTGTTGGTTAACGTACGTTGGGCTTATTTCTTCTCTATTTCCTTTGTTATTAAAGAATTGGCATCAATACAGAATTCACCCCCCCCCTTTCAATTACAATTAGCATTGCTATGAAGAGCCCTCCTTCCCATCTACATTACAGCTATGTATATTTATGTATTTTTCATTTTGACGGTAAAAATAAATTCTTGAATCTTGAATCTTGATATTGATATTACCGTCCAATCGTGAAGCAATGTTGCAATGTTTCTCTCACACGGATACTTCAAGAAGAAGATCTCGATGTTCGATCAAATTTAACTAAGACCTTCTCAGCAGACGACAATGTCATACTGTTGCTGGTTAGGTCTTCTCAGGAGATTCGCCTAACAGGGTAGCCACAAAAAAATTGTCGGCATAGTTGTTCAGCTGTGTTTGTGTACGTGCGTTGCCGTAAGCGCGTGCCTAGTTGTGTGTGAGTGTGCGTGTGTGTGTGTGTGTGTGTGTGTGTGTGTGTGTGTGTGTGTGTGTGTGTGTGTGTGTGTGTGTGTGTGTGTGTGTGTTTATATGGATCAGTGAGCGGTACCTCCGCCTACAATGTCACGCACGTTACACGAAGGCAGAACTCACCGGATCCGTGGAGACCTCCACAGCCTTGATGATAGCGTATATCGACCCGGCCAGCAGACCCATCACCAAGATCGTCACAAGCAACCGAACGATGTATATCCGGAACTTGTCGCAGTGCGTGCGGCCCTTGATTCGCTCTAGCCTGGCTTCTTCAGCGAGCTCGGCCTACGAGGAGCCGAGTAATCTGAGAATTTCTGCACAGATCGAAAATCGGACGAAATCTCCAGCCCCTCGACGGGAGAAACACAGGTTGTCATTGCCCCGTCAGCGCCTGTAAGCGCTTTGTCGACGCTAGCAGATACGCTTTACAACAAGGCTAAAATCGGCTAAGAGATTATGACGGGAACATAAAGAAATCCGGCAAAACCAGATCGCGCAAGACAACAATCTTGTGAGTCCACGAAAGGGAACAGCGGAGCAAGTTTTAAGATCTCGCTTCCTGCAAATGCTAGACTACCAAGTCTATCATGACGCTAGTCTCTGCCAGCACTATGACTGACCACTACAGTCGCGCCTCGCAGTCTATCATGACGCTAGTCTCTACCAGCCTTATGACTGACCACTTCAGTCTCACCTCAAAGTCTATCATGAAGCTAGTCTCTACCAGCCTAACGGCTGACCATTCAGTCTTACTTCGAAGTCCTTGTGGATATTCTTGCACTTGAGCCGGGTCGCGTCTGCGCTCACGATGCAGTAATCCCAACTCGCAAACACTTTGTTGCAGTAGGAGTAGAAGAGGCCGCCACTCTCAATTATGCTCTCCGTGAATCCGTGAGCCAGGCTGAAAAAAAAAAATCAGCATAGCGATAACTATGTGGGCATAAAAACAACAACAACAAAAACATCAATAGTAATAACATTTTTTTTTTCAAGCATCGTGATTTATTTTCTCGAGTGCTCACAACTACAAATTTCGTTCGCACATGTACAGCTGGTTTGCCGCTTTCAACGCAGGCATTCCAAATCAGAAGACAAAGTTGCTACCTAGCCATAAGTTTCAGGGCATCCCAAGGCTTGTCTCTGCAGCAGAAGTGGTAGTACGTTGCGCGGATACAAATGTCGATTGTTGTTTGAATGAGGTATTTTGACACAGTTTCACTAAATCCTATGCTCTTCATCCATTCAGCACCGTTGCCGATGATTCCAGCAGCGCCCATTGACAAGTTTAAGAAGTGCACCGACCGTGGTTTGGACATTTCATCGAAGAGCGGATGGTAACGATGTTGTTTCCTCGCAGCGTTTTCGGCATATTGGTCTTCAACCCAACAGTGAGCTCCATGATGAAGACTTCATTTTCTTTTACAGCGATGAAATCAGGACGAAATCTTTTACCCGAGATTAAGGTTGCGGAGGAAAGTTCTGGACCAATTCCGAGACTGCGATTCCCCGTCTTTGTGTGTTGGTTTTGTTAGGTAGACAGTTACTTAGGTACCTAACTGCGAATGCGTAAACACCCCGCGGCAACTTTCCCAACACACTAGACCAGTGACGTGCGCTGCAGGGCAGGGCATTTTCCCAGATGGACTTGATGACCAATGCTTGTGTTGTTAGACTCGTCTGAGCTCTATTTTTCTACAGCATTCGAATTTCTGGTATGGCTTCCCGAGTTGAAACATAGGCATCAGCTCTAACGTTCTTTCCGTAGGTAGTGGTCTTTTGAAAGAAAGTTACGTCGGGGTTTTTCGATTTCGCCAGGCACCGGCGGTACGTCACTTGGCACTGGATATACTTCTCGGAAACAATACTAATACTTAGGTCATAGTGATTCTTGCTTAACGTGATTATGTCAATGGTGCCACATATAGGGATATGAAGCCATTATCTCATATAGCTCCGCAGTTTGCTGTCCAATGATTGCTTTACCCAAGTTTCTGTCAGATCAAACACAGTCAGATCCCAGTTTATCTTTGGTAGAATATATCTCTGTTAAATATAGATTTTGTTGCGAGGATGCAGAGGCAGATCATACATATAAGAGGCTTGAAAATGATTCTACTAGACTTGATTTGCGCCTGATCCCAGACATGTGAAAGTCGAAAGACCTGTCAAGATAGGTAAAGGAGCTGTTCATTTTCCCTGACTAAATGGGCTGATTATTTATGAAGAGTTTTGGTTTAACCTGTTGTGAACAACCGTTGACTTTCTTAATGCGAAACGTATGGTACGTATCCACCCTTAACGTCATTTTACTCCATGCGCACCAGGGTGAAAACTACCTCAACAGCATCTGACTTTCGGGCTCGAGTCCACTGATTGCAGCAGCATCGTCAGCGAACTGCACCCAGTTTCGGTGAGAGAACATTGCTGAAAAGCGGTAACCAACCTGTACAAATTCAGAACTTTTAATCTACTGGACAAATGTGTTAATGAGCATATTTAAGCTAAGAGGACTGAGGAAGTCTCCTTGGAGAACTCCCTTCCGCACAGGGATGAAACGCGTGACGAAGGAATTGGTTATAGCAGCTGCCGAGAAATCCAAATACAGGGTACTGATGACGTTGGAAATCTGGTCTGCAAGGTGGTGGTATTTTAGAATGCTTGCTATCAGTGAGGGTTCCACCTTTTCCAAATGCGTTTTTCAAGACAGGAAGGGTGATACGTACATGTTTCTTCGGTGCGTCGTTTATGAGTTACTCCATAGATGCAATGCGTTCGAATGTCTCACTAAGGCCCGGAATAAATCCCTGCTGGACGTGACTTTCCGCATAACCGTTGTTTACGAGAAAAGTGAAGGTTCTTTTTCGCAAGAAAGAGGTAAATATCTTTAGAGTGGTTGGTTGCAATGTAGTTGGGCGGAAGTTTGCAGGGTCGTCGGTGTCTCCTTGCTTATGAAGAAGGACGGTAGTGGCTTGGCGCCATGGTGACGGTACATGCTTTGAGGCTAGCTTTGAGGCACACAGCAGCAATACAGCTGCGAAGATACGGGCAGCGCTTAAAGCAGATGATTGACACCTGATCGATCGGGCACGAAGAACTGGAGCCTTTCATTTGTTTGATAATCTGGCAAATTTTTTGGAGGGGGCAGGGGAGTTGAATGGAACTGTACTGAAGGTTGCCTTAACTGAGGAATCCAGTTTGGTATTGAAAATATGCTCGTTCCCTTACGTTTGAACGCCTTCAGAAAAAAAGTCTCGCAACGTTCCCTAGTAAAGGTAAGAAGGACGAGGATCCGTAATTCACGAAAATTCCTGCAGTAACTCCAGAGATTTTTCTTTCCTTTAAGATCGTGGTCTAGAGAGCAGATATCTTGCTTGGCGGCTTCCTTTGATAATAATAATAATAATAATTTTTTTTAAACATCATATATTTTCATATTTTTTCCGATTCATTCCGTAGACGTTGGCACCACTCACTAATTCTAGGCATAGTGCCTTGGATGATGTCCTCTTGCATGACAGAGCTGCTGACACAGCGTTCACCAATATAAAAGGTTTGGTACTACAATTTCCTCATCTCTTTTGCAGAACAAGAAGTAGGTGCAGCGTAGGCACACGTTAGGCAGAGAAATTTTTTGCGCAGAAGCTGCATGTCACATAAATCAATAGTACAACTATAAGTCTGCAACGATTCATATTTCCAGACGATTGT
>QQSS02201794.1:0-12082 GCA_003687565.2 Craspedacusta sowerbii
ATACATACATACATACATACATACATACATACATACATACATACATACATACATACATACATACAGACATACATACAGACATACATACAGACATACATACAGACATACATACACATATACTACATATTCAACATAAATACCTTGAGGTCTCTTACCTTTCTGTAGCGGCAGAACTATCATTTCCATACACTTGCTCAATGCTGCTATATGTCGCAGGTGCATCAGCTAGTTTGCTTGTCATTTTTCAGCACCACTAACACAACACAAAAAATTTTGCGTCAAGTAACGATAAAACTGGTTTATTTGAATACACGTCAGATGTTCATGAACAGGATTTTAGAAAATCCATACCGACAACTACAAGGAACTATGAAAAATTTGGCTAACTTCCTAAGTATCAAACGAAATCAAAGTTAAATGCATCTTTCTGTAAACCTAACAAGCTTCATTTCTTTCATGGCGTATTCAAAAACGTTCCAGATTCAAGCAGATAAAATGAACACTCTATTGTTCCCGACAACAATTTTTACCCACGAGTTTACCGAGTAAGTCTCCTGCTTTTCAGCAAATAAAGTTATGAGACATTGTGGTACATTTTACGGAACTCAGCAACATTCTCAAAAACTTTCTCACTGCAAACATGCTTTCAGCAAAAAATCTGCTGGGAAGGCTTTGTAGTGCAAGTTAACCAAATAATTCCATAGTTAGCCACTCTTCAGAACAGAAAGATAGAGCATGATGTGCTAAATTTCACCTAATGAAGTTCCTAGTTTTATTATTCCCTTTATTTTTTATGATTTATTTTTCCTAGTTTGGTTCTCAGAGTACTCAGCATAATTTTAATACTGGTTATCATCAATTGTAGTTGCAACATTAGCAAATCAAAACTGCCTGCAACCAGTATTACGATAAAATGTGGGTCCAGTGAGCGCCTGCAAAGAAATCAAACACATTTGCTTCCTTACCAGCATGAAAGCTCAAGTCTGATGATGTGGCTATATTAAAGTTTTCAATGAATTTTAAGCGATGCAATAGTGACAAAGGCACAACTTTGCTATGCTAGTCCAACCTATGGAAAGCTTCTTGCCTTTTAGCAGTTAATGAAGAAGTGCTCTATCTTCTGGCATGCAATTTTGTAAGAATTTACAAACTGAAGCCTTTAACTTGAAGTGAAAAGATCCCAAAAACAAGTGTATGCATGTGGTTCTACTGACACTGACATAATCTTTGTTACTATCATGACATATGGTAAGTCTGATATTACTAGGAATATCACCATTAGACTGTGGCATGTTGACCTTAGCTACTAAATGCTTAAAGAGTCTGCAGTATGCTAAATTTAGAGTTATCAGACTACAAGAACAGAAGATTTTATATAATTTTACATTGTCAAACATTACCGGTGTGGTTAAAGACATGCTTGAAACAAACTCCACAATTATCACCACTCAGAAATTGTCTCCAATAGTCTTGTGCTGTTGGGGGAGAAAACAATCCTGATTTAGCCTTACATGCATTTATCAAAGTCATCGCAATGACGATGAGAATGAACCGCATGACAATAATTCACACTAGTCTGAAAAAATGACCACTTAGTCGAGTTACTCAAGCAGCGTCCATCGGGACGATTCAAATAATCGGGGAAAGCTTCATAACTGACTCTATTTTTACCACCCTATAAACATTTGTTCAAGTATACGAAGAACAACTGAAGTGGTTCCTGCCCATCACAAACCAAACTCGTCTCCCTTCATAATCGCTTCATGTTGGGTGCGCCAAAGGTGCGTTCCGAATGGCTGCGCATGAGGAGCTCGAAAATTTCCTGGGGCTCTGACTTCCTGGAGTTCTGATGAGTAATAATTAATAAGGCTCTGCGTCTCCAAACTTTGTTAGTTCCGAGAAGTTTTGAGACGAGACGGAGCCCGTCTCGAAACAAACGATTTTGGAGATTTTACCAAAAGTTGCTTCAATAGTTAATTAAAGCTTCCAACCATTAATTTTATTGGGCTAATCTAAAAATTCTTTAAAAGTTGAAGGGATACGCAAGTAGAGCTTATTTCTCAAATAATCTCAAAGTGTTTTTGATTTATATAAAGAAAATATATTATTAGTTTTGAGAAATTTATTTTGTTTCGAGGAATACATTAGAAAATCGAAATAATTTATTTCGCGTCCGTCCCTATTGATAAGATAAGTTTCGAGACGAGAAGGACATCCTTCTTTGTCCTTCTCCTTGGTAAGGACACCCTTACCCATTAATTATTGTCCAAAAAAAAGCAATGAACGCAAAGGGAACATTAGATAAGCATGCTCACTGCTAATAGGCGATTCACTTGGTGACAAGCAAAGCATTAAAAAAAAAAACACATAAAGGAAAAGAGGAAGGCAGCACCTGTAGAGTAAGCCCACCCGGCCTACAAGGAAGGTACAAAAGCTGTACACTGCTTTGTACCTTACACTCTATCCAAAAATCTAGTGCACAAAGCGGAACTCGGACTTGGAGGAGAGTTCAAATGCAAATATCAAAGCCCAATGTAACGCAGCAAAGTTAAGCACTTGCTCCAAGCAATTAAATGAAGCGAGTCTGCTCGGATAAGAATTTTTTTTTGCAGGCAAAGACTTGCCGATGACCAACTATCTGAAGAAAAGACTTTCGGCTGAGGATACGGCAACTTGAAGGACTCGCAAATCCTGCGCTCCCAACAGGAGAGAAGAGGGGCACTTGTCGTTCCAGAAATCACTCAGACCTTCTCATACCATTCACAATCCAACCAAATCTGTCTGTCCTTGCGCAGCATAAATCGTTCGTTGCTCAAGCTCAAGCTCGTTGTGATCACTTAGATCCTTAAAAATTCCTTCTCCTGTACCGAGCAGCATCAGGCATTTGGCAATAAAAGCTTCAAGACACCATCCCTATGTCAAACTTTCAGATGACCAGAAAAGGAAAACGCCATTGTGCCTACCTGTCTATATAAAAGTAGAAAGTTGACATGAAAAAGACCAAAAAAGCGGACATTTCATTTCATTTCATTTATTGTTTCGCCACATTGGAAAGAATACTACAACTATTCTACACGTGATCCATCAAGACGGGCTCAAAAAAGCTAAAAATAATGCTCGTGTACGAGACGCTGGTAATGGAAGGTCTAAGCAAAGTTCTTGAGACTCCTTTTACCGTGGATGGCAATAAACCAGCCGCTTTTAGCTTCTAGGCCAGTTGAAGCAGCAAGATTGGATTTTGGTTTCAATTTAGGGTCAAGACTTACATTTGTATGATCTGAAGGGGCAAAGTCGCAATACTTCAAGGTTGCCGCTGCCTAATGTAACAAGGTACCAAGAAGCAACAAGGTCCCGTCTTCAAAGTAGAAAACCTTTCTTTTTGTGGCGCTTGAAATTGAAGACAAATTTTGAGCACAGGGAATAAATCTTTTCACGTACATACACGTACACATACATAATTAGTTATTCGCCGTAGAAGTATTACAAACAGAAGATCATACACTTTTTAATGTATGTAAATAAGAAAGTTGCCAATAGTCCAGTCTACTTGCTTCCGGGCATGGATCCCCTAGAAGACCGCGGGTCTTTTCATGGGGCACCATTTACAATCTTTTAAAGATCGCGCCGGTTCTCGCAACCCGAGAATGATCGAGCTGATGTGATGACATCAAAGGGTGTGATCCTGGGGGTACTAATCATTCAACTGAGGTAGCAAAATTAATCTACAGCTTCCGCGGTTTCTTAAAGAAAGTTAGTTCGACACAAAAGTGCAACGCGAGGACCTTACTCTTTGCGGGCTTGATATAAAATCCAACATACAGAGACAGAGTTAAAGTCATGTGGAATGTTTTTGAAAATTTAATTGAAAATCGGACGCAAAGCCTGGCTGCGCCAAACTTTTCCAGAATACACCACATACAATCCGGTTGCACACAATAAAGCCGTGGCAAAGTTGACAAGCTACGTAAAATCTGAACATGTGCCCAAGTCTGCTCTGTGTCTCAACGCCTTTCTATTTTACAGCACCCTTATGAAGATGAGATCAGCAAAAATTTTTTATCCCTAAACAGAACTTTTCAAGTGATGAAGACCTTATTAGTAGGTAGTTGTGGCGTTCAACTCTATGCGCGTCGAAGAATTTTGGACCTGGAAAGGATTTTGTAATATCATTGGCTCAAGATACTGGAGACTTTGTGCCGGAGGATGGTCATGGAAGTTTTGACATAGTTCTAGCGCTTACGCAGGTACTTCCCAGGAGGTCTCAGCCATTTTCATAGGAAAATCAGATTTGGAAAACTCTTCTAGATATGAAAGTGAATTATCAATTGCGCTGGAGCTTAGGACGAGAGATTTAGCAGGAACTACGGTCTTGGATGACTGGAGAGCTTTCCGAAGTATTTCAGCACTCACCTTGGTGGTTTTCGGTCATTGATAGCTATAAAAACACGGACACCTAACCCGGCTTGCTTTGACAGCTGCATTTTTTGGCGCGGCGTTCCTAAATGGCATTGAAATAGAAAGTGTGATTTTCTCCAATCCCTTCCACGCTGGCTTGCTCCAAGCTCATTCAGCTTGCGCTCAACTTGCAAGTTGCAAAATGGCACGTTAATCAAGGATAGGATAAAATGAGCACACTAACGACTTAAATCTTTGGAGTCGGGCAAAGGAAGAACCATGCCCGCAAGCACAGAAATGGAATGATAAGAAATAAAATTTCCTTTTTTTTTCAAGAAGCAAGATTTGATATTCGCCATCAAGACGCAGTCTCGACTTATTAAATACTTCTGTTAAGACCGAAAATCTAAATAGTTCTTCTGCAGCAGCTATAATATTCCAAATTCCAAATATTTATCAGGGTGTCCAGTTTTCACCAACCGTCTCTTTTGCCCTGGCTCAGGACCAACTAAGCCGAGCAGAAGTGTCATTTGAGATTGAAATAGCTAATTGTTTGGAGGAGCTGACATTGCATTTATGCTTAAGCGCCGCAAGCAAAAAGAAAAGTTGATATGAACATTTTTTTAACTCATTACTTCAATATATCGGAACCACCCTAACTGAAGTTCATTCCGTTGCAGCAACTACCTTAGTCTGCCTCTGGCACCTGCATACTACATACATACACTAGCAGGATTGGAGCAACACCATCTCTAATCACTGGATGATGACCTTAATCAACTTATACCCATGGCGTGCAGGAATTTTTCAAATTCACTCACGCACTTCTATTTCTTCCATGCTTGGTAAGTAAAGTTTTCCCTAAACTTTAGCCAAACTTTAGTCTGCTTTTAGCTAAAACCACTGCTGAATAATCAGTTATTCTAAAGGATGTGTGATTTTATTGGGTGGCTGCCGTCTTACCATCGTAGCAAACTTGTTATCTTGTCTACGTTGTGAAAGAGCTTAGACTAATATTCGATTACGAAGCCCATAAAATTTTAGCAGTAGTGAAAACAATACAATTTATATATTAGGCTTCCATGTAGCAATTCCTGCAGTGGGAAATGTATCCATTTTCTTACGTCGTAATTTTGTTTGGGTTTTACGAAGGCTCGGTTTGTCCTTGTCGACCTCGAGCGCGTGCGTCAAAAGCAGCAATGCATGCCGGGTATTGTTTAGTAGTTTCCAGTTACGACCTTACGCCAAGATAATTACACTCATTCGCCACTTCCAAATTCAGATATCGTGATTAAACTGAGTATGCATTGGCCCTTTAAACTTCTTATTCCTCGTTAGATTTCTCATCTCCCTACTCTTGCTTGTGCCGAGGTATTGGGATTGTTCGACGCGCAGACGAGCGCCTTCGTTTCGCATCGAGTTGTGGCGAAAGCCAGATTTCTTTTGTTAAATATGGCTGTCGTTTCGGGATCGGCTGAGGCACTCGAAAGGTATGTATCGTTTGTTTTCGAAATGGGCGCATCATCACCTGTCATTGGGTGAGATACTAGCTTGCGCTTGCGCTTGTAGTACGTAGCTAATTAGCTTTGTTATTGTAGATTCCCTTCATGCGCGTCTCTGTCTTGTGGATACAATCGCCGTAGGTGCATTTGGCGTGCCTACATCACTCTGAGATTCTAAAACATCCTGGTAGTTTTCGTTATGTGCCTCTTGAAACTGCGTCAGGTGTTTGGAGTTTACATGGTGTCATTTGTTGTATTCTCGTTCGTATTGTATGAATGTATAGTTCATGTGCTTTCCACAAACTTTGAAACTTAAAATTAGTTTAGCCAAGTAAAAAAATTCGCATTTGAAAATGCATGTGCTTGTGTGATATGAGCCTCTCTGTACGGTATTCGGTGCTCTAGGCCGCACCTAACTTGAATTTTAGTCGAGTTGTTTAGTAATAACTGCATACCTGTGAAAGAGTTGTTGCGTTGATGTTATCTTTGCCTATCAGATGAGATTCAATATTTGCAAAATGGTTTATTGGGCAAAATTTACCATACTATAGATCTGTGTATTTCTGCAGTGGTCAGGAAGATTGCTTGTTTTGTATTTGCAGACCTTCATAAGTATTTTTGACAGATAATCATATTTCATCTTCTTTGATGAACTCGCTATTGTCGAGGAATAGTTGCTGCTAATGATTAATTTTTGGAGTAAGAGACATTTTGTACCTGGGGGAAGTTACCATTCATGCTGTGGGCATTGATCACACTCCAGAAAACTTGCATATCTTTTTATGTATGATAAGTTTAAATATAGCTGTGATGCTGGGTTTTGGCTAATTGTTAGCCGATTGCTTAATGCTAAGAGAAGCTGGAGATGGACTAGGACAGTTGCATTAGTGGACCACCTGGAACGATTGCTGACTTTTGTTTATTACAGCAGACTATTTCTACGATGAAGCTACATCAGTACTTGCAAATCAGGGCTGCTGTAGAGAATTCTACATTTGAGAAAGATGGTTGCATTGCCAGTCTTAAAATCCTATTCCCAAGTGTTTCTGAAGACTGTTTAGTAAGCATTTTTTCTTTAATTCATCAAAGAAGGATTAAGTCAAGTTTTAGCATACATCACCAAAAAGAAGCTGTGAGCAAGTATGCCAGAAACTTCTGGAGTGCAGTCGAAAGAAAAGAGCCTGCTGGTATTCTATATCGTATGGCTAGAGACATCCAGATTCCTCCTTCTTCTTTGGCAAGGGTAATTCTTGAAGATCATTTGAGAAGAGAGCATGGCAAGGATATTGTTAAGCAAGTTATCACCAAATTTTTGAAGAATCCTGTTGCGATTGATAATCAGATCTTGGCTTGTGAAGTTGCTATCTGTATTGAAAAGGATGATTTCTGTGGGCCACGTGTTGAATCTATCAAGTTAGAAATGGGTCTGAAATTCGAAAACTTTTTGCATGAAATGTTGAGAGAGAAAGGTATTCCATATTATGAAGAAGCTATTCTTAGAAAACATGGTTATGACAAGACACCTGACTTCAAGTTAGTGTGTCCAATTGCAGTTGATAGCCATGTTGTTAATTGGATTGAAAGTAAAGCATCATTTGGAGACAGTGAAAGCCATTCATCCTACCTTGAAGATCAGTTCTGGAGTTACACAAACCGTTTTGGCCCTGGGATGGTAATATATTGGTTTGGATTCATTGATGAGCTCAACATGAACATTGAAAAAGGGATTTTGTTAAAGGATAGATTTCCAGACAATGTTGTCACTCTTGGAAACCTTTTAGATAATGAGATTTCTTACCTAAGGAAATTTGAGAGCAGTCAGAATAGAAGTCAATCTGGTTTTTTATAAATTAGTGCTCTTTCTATCTGACTAATCAAATCTAGTTTAAAATCCAATGCGTTGGGGCCTACCATATCTCACAAGGAGTTATTAGTTTTTTTAACATAATGACTTTAGAAGTAGTGTAACTCTCAATGGAGTTTTGATATATGCCTTGAGCTTCTGTTTTAGATGTACGAAATTGTACAATCGAACATACAAATTAAATGCACCTGTTTGTATAATAAATGTAAATGTATAAATATATTTCAAGTGCTGATAAAGGCTTTTATTGGATACTTAAATAAAATTTAGCCGGCCTCAGATCTGCTGCTGTTTGCTTATGATTTCGAGTTTGGTGAGTTTCAGCTGACGTAGGGAAATTACTTTACTAGGGAACTTTCGGTGTTTCAATATCCGTAATTCATAAGGCACGACGATACTGCATGATATTCAGCAAAGAAGAGCGCAATTTTTATATTCGCAACGATGCGAACGTCTTTCATCGTGTGATATGGAAGGTTAACTTGGTGCAGGACATAGTGCCAAAACCAACGCTATCGTCTGTAAGTCACCCGTCAGCCCTTGTGATGATGAAATGCGCGTTAGCTGCTTGCTTTAGGTTACGCGTTTTATGTTTTCTTGCGTATTCTTCTACGGACATGAAGGTTAACCCTGTAGGTCGTATATGATGCGATGATGCAAAGAGAATGAAATTACCATTTCGTTCTATTGTAGTTTCAAGCAGCAGAACATACTGCTATACTTGCACCCTTGCAAGATTCGCGATCTTTGCAAGCACTTCTCGACGCTCTCTCCCTCTCCGTGTTTTAATTAGAGTTTGCCTGGAAACTATGCACCCCTCAATATCGAAGCGTTTTAGCGGTTCTTTCATTCCTGAAAAGTGGAGAAGAACCCTTAAGGGAATAACTGACATGACCTTTGTTTTACTCAGTTTTACGCCTTACGCTATTTACATTCGCCAGCATTCGCCCCTTCTTTCGCTTTTCTGTGGGGTGAAAGATTAGGTATTCTTGAGGAAGCCCGTTAAATAAGTACTGTAGCTGCAGCGAGGATTTTAATAACGATTTTTTAAAGGTTTGTTCTGTGCGCGAATAATTTTAGATTCTTGCTTTCTTATGAAAGCTGTATCGCTGTACGTACGCGGAAAAATAACCGGCATGGTGCTCCAGCAAGTCTCAGAGAATCTATAGGCACTTCCATCATGGAATCCCTGCATCTGCACAATTCCGGCGGTGCCATAGATTCCACTTGCGTTATGTCATGTGATGAGCCAGGTTGTTTATTCTGTAGTTGCGGACCTTTTGGGTTTGGCTAGGTGCGCCGCATTGCGTCGAAAGTTTTATTATAAACGTGGTTAAGTGCATTAAATTATTGCAAACAATGTAATCAAATTGAAAAATTATTTTCATTCATAGGTGGACTTAGTGATGGACCAGACATAAAAAATGGCACCACAACTATATTAACCCGGGTAGCACGCAGTTCTGAATGAAAAGCATTAATTCGTTATCAAGGAGCTTGCTTAACAGATCAGGATTTTTCATCTATTCGAATGAAGTGTCTCGATTTGTGTAAACGTGTTTTCCTGTTCAAGCCAGCAATGTGCTTCGAACTGTGGCAGCTTTTTCACTTCGGCATTTTCAAAGGAGTTGCATTAAATAGCGAATTCAGCTTTCTTGTGTCACTCATGTAAGCGCGTTTATAGAAACCAAAAATGTGCAGTTGAGATTATAGGAAGTAAGTAATATTCGCGCACTGCATCTTGCTCGAGTATGTTTTCGCGTTCTTTTTCTAGAGGCTACTTCATTGAACGTGGGAACGGCAAATCGGGTACAGTATTTTCTATGCTACTGTAATGTCGATGCTTTCTTATTCACCGTGTTCTAAGTATTAAATAAATCTCGTACTGTCAGCGCTGATGAATCTCAAAAATTTACTTTTAGAAACTTGGGAAAGACAGTTTTTGATTGAGCCGGAAGTTTCAACATTGCCTCCTAGTGCTCAGAAACTTTTGAAAGAATTAGAGTTTCAGCTAAGAGATGGTTAGTTTTAACGCTTTCTGTGTTTCTTTGCATGTGCGCATCGTCTATGATGTTTAAACGAACCTCTTTTTTAGCAGACAATGCATGCAACTGCGACGTAAAAAGTAAAAAAATAAATAGATAAATTTAAGATATATTCTTGCATCCGCTTAAAAAGTGCGAATTTCTTTATCTCAATTCAGTGAAGCCAGTCTGCAAACCCTGTGGCGTACATGTTAGCTCTTTTTCCGCAAGGTTTACCTAACTCCTCGCTGCACAAAGCCCAGGCCAGGCTATGTAAAGGCAGGCCTATGTAGCGTTGATTCCTTGGAAGGTGTGAAGGAAAATGCTCTGTTCGCCAGTGCTGATGTTGAAACGGCAACACTTTGACACAATGCCAAGTACAGCAAACAGAATGCTCTTCCTTTTTCCCACATGCGCATGTATCTTCAGAACGCAGGGCACATGCTTTCATGTTCTGAAGCTGAGAAAGCTTGCTGAATAGAAAATTCATAGCAATGCAAAGCAACGTAGCAAATTTCTTCTTGTCCAGAAAGTCAAGCGATTTGGTCGATAATTGACTGATGTGAGGATGTAGGTTGCTGCTTCTGGAAACGCGGTTAATTATGATCTTCGAGTCTAAGATTTAGCATGGGCGGAAAGCGCAATATTGCGCGATCCTCAGTAAGGGTGTTCTCGTAATCGCTAGATGCCGTCGCGCTATTTGCCTGTATCGTCTGGTTTCCGTTCCTGTTTCGTCTAGCATCCGCTCTTGTTACGTATGGTACCCGCTCTTGTTACGTTTTTATCCCACTCTGTTTCCACTCGTAGCGCAGCAGCAGTCGTAGAGCATTTCTAGCAAATAAAGCGTTAGGCAGTTGTTGTAAGAGAAATAGAGAAGGTGTGTTTGATTGCTGTTATGTCCTACAAAGCACCGGAAATTCGTCGCGTCGCAAGCGTTTACGTGTTTTCTTATGGGCACCTTACCGGCTCACCTGCATTGCTTGTCACGGTCTGTTTGCTCTATAAAAAAAAAAGACATCTTTAGCACTCCGATGCATTCTAGCTAGCTCTTGGACAGCATTCTCACACATTAAGATTACGCAAAAGGGAATTTCTTGTAGGTCGTAGGAGATTATCGCCGTTTCAACGTCTTCATATCTAAGATGTGATTTAAATATACCACAAGCGCTACATACTTGGTTCGAAATGTTTAGGTGAAATCACAGAACAAGGGTACGTGAAAAAGAGGAACGCTATTTTGGAGCCGTTTATGCTACCAGGTATCTGAAGCTTCTCTATTATTTAGCATCTGTATGGTGCGTATGTAGTTGTTTCCGGAACTTGAGTAAAGAAGCATTCTGCCTGATTTTCCTTGGACCAGCGGGCTCTCTTTTTTTGGGCAGGCGAAATGGATGATCTTTGATGATCACTCTCTCTTGCTTTTGGGTGACTCTTTCAGTCGTTGCAGCTGTTGAACTCGTTGGAGCTGATGACTTAATCGAGCCAGACATCTCAAGTTTGCCCAAGCATGTCGCTGAAGAATTGGATGAGCTTAAGATTGAACTTGAAAATGGTATACGCCTAAATTTTGAATGAGGCTTTTTTTCTTTTGACATTAATGTGGCGTTTTGTCGTGTGCCTGGACTTAAGTTAAGCGTGATGCTAGTGCCTTAGGTCGAAGTCCCACGGTCTCGAAGCTACGTGATTTTGGAGTGACTATAGTGATTGTTCGCGAACACAAATCCTCGTAAAGAGACGCAGATAGGATAATTATAAGAAGAGGTATATATGCCAGATATAGGCTGGCGATGCTTAATTCCCTAGCATGGTGATGAGAATATGGAATACGAAACCTGTTAAGCTCAGCACGCCTGGACAAGGGTAGTCATCACTGACCACCATTGCGTGACACTTAAATTTCGCGCGCTACTTACCACCATGTGAGATAAATCTTTGGTATTTTACGATCGTTTGCCTTATCGTAAGATTGCCTTTAGCACGCGTTTGTATATAAAATCTAGGCATGTCCGTGCATCTCCCAAGCATGCCTTGAATAGGTTGCATTTTGGAGATCGTATTCTCTTAAGTACTCTTCTCCTTTCGACCGCAGAGGAGATCACTCAGAAGGGCTATGCGAAGAAGCGGTCGAAACTTCTTGCTCCGTACATGTTAAAAGGTACGTCATAGCTTTCAAGCTTTATGTTAGTTAATTGATTAATTAATTAGTCTGTAATGAATATTTATGTATGTATATATGTATGTATGTATGTATGTATGTATGTATGTATGTATGTATGTATGTATGTATGTATGTATGT
>QQSS02201805.1:0-12081 GCA_003687565.2 Craspedacusta sowerbii
GTATGTATGTATGTATGTATGTATGCATGTATGTATGTATGTATGTATGTATGTATGTATGTATGTATGTATGTATGGGTATATCTTGAAGGTGAAGAATATTTTTTATGACGTCTCGGTCCTTTCTTTCAGTCTTCAGACTTCATTCATGAAGTATACTCCATACTATTTTGCAGGCCATCCTTCTTGCCTGGACCTGAACAAGCATCTGGTGCAAGTGATGCTGACGTACGCGTGGCAGTGCATGGAGTGTAAAGTGTGCACTGAATGTCTTGCACCCCATGACGAGGTGAGGGCGGTTCTTCTGCGGGTTCGCCCGGTCGAAGGTTGTGCCCGGTGCCGGGGCGGTTCTTCTGCGGGTTCGCCCGGTCGAAGGTTGTGCCCGGTGCCAGGGTGGTTCTTCTGCGGGTTCGCCCGGTCGAGGGTTTTGTTCGTGCGTGATCTTATTCTGTTTGAATTGTTAGTCAAAGCTAACCTGTAGAATTTTGTGCCTTGCTTCCTGGTCTCTTCCTTGTTGTGTTGTTAGTACGAGAAGAAGCAAGTTTATCCTGTCAGATGTTATGCCCGGTGGCTGATCGTTTCCTTTTTTGATTGTTAGTATTAGATGAGCCAGTTACTCCGGTCGAATTTTGTTCCCGTTGCTTTATTGTTTCCTGTTTGGATCGGATGTCACAGTTGTAGCGATTTTGAAAGTTTCACCCGATCCGTACTATATTTATAATTGCTAGTAACGAACGCTTTAGTTGCTAGTAGCGAACTCCGTATTTCATCTTCTGCCTGCTTAATTTGGAGTGAGCCTTCAAACGTATGCGTATCGTTTCGGAACTGTTGCTGCAGTGATGGTAGCGGGCAAAGGGAGTGTGCTTTGTATGTGTCTCGATGCTGCTGCTCTTCATCTTATTGTTCTTCTTATTTAGGATGAAATGATGTTTTGTGACAACTGCGACCGGGGCTACCACAGCTACTGCGTTGGCTTAAAGGAGATTCCGAAAGGTATGTACTCCTATGTGCATCCCCGAATCGTGCCTAAGCTAAGCGCCTATAGAAACTGTTGCCGTTGTTAATGTGTTGCTTTAACGCGTGGTTTGTGAACTTTCTTATTGGGGCACATCGCAGCGACCCCGTTACAGTTTGCGCATGTGTATGTGTATGTGGAGTAAGGGGGATGTCAATCTTAAATGCGATTCCCTGTTTGCATGTGGCGTTGTTTATGATATGGATGTTATTACTTTGTGTTGTCTGTATACGTGCGCGCGTGCGTTTGCGTGCGTGCTTGTGTGTCTGTCTGTCTGTGTGAAGTATGTGTGTGTGTGTGTCGATGTGTGTGGTTCGTGTTTTTTATTCTTGCCTTATGTTGCTGCACGCTTGAGCACTCTTGTCATAGGCCGGTGGGTGTGCAGTCGTTGCGGACAATGTTCGTCTTGTCTTGCTTCAACCCCGGTCGATGATGGCGCTGGTCGCTGGAAAAGTGAGGTTTGTACCGTACATTTTTTTCTGTAGAGCAAGATAAGGAAAGTTTTGTCTCAGATGCCACATGAACTACGTTGATTTACACATAGATGGATAGTTAGATAGATAGATAGATTGATAGATGGATAGATAGGTGGATAGATAGATAAATTTATAGATAGGTAGGTGGATTGATTACTTGATTGATTGTTTGTTTAATTGATTAGTTGCTTGCTTGCTTGCTTGTTTGATTGATGGATAGATGAATTGATTGATTGATTGATTGACTGGTGGATGAATTCATTTTTTTATTTAATTATTTTTTTTTATTGATAGATATTTAGATAGATAGATAGATAGATAGATAGATAGATAGATAGATAGATAGATAGATAGATAGATAGATAGATACATAGATAGATAGATAGATCGTTGGTTGGATATATGTATTTTATGTGCCTATGTTTTTCTGTTATTTATTGTTAAGCGTTTCTTTCCGTGATCTTTGTTTAGTTTACGAAGCCTCAAGACGGTGGTGAGCCGGAATTCTTGCAACTTCATTGCCACTCGTGTTCAAAGTAGGTCTTACCTAGTTCTCATTGTCCTGGTTCTTCGATCCTTAGTTTTGTCAGAAAAACCATGGGGAATTTTATTTAACGTCAATTTGAGATCTTTGGTAGAGTTTATCTCTTATATGCAGGATTGTGGTTGAATCAGATTATTAGCAAACCAACATTGAGGCACCCCAGTGATTTTGCTCAGCTTTTTTTTTAAGTTGATCTACTCAAAGTCTATTAAAAGCGGTCTGCACCTCGCTATTTGTTTTTAGCAAGAAAATCACCGAATTAGTTACGTTTCTTTCTCAATGTTTCCGGTATTTTTCGAGGTTGTTAAATTTGTAGTCATGTAGCAGTTTTATTGTGTTTGTATTGTCGAATAATATGATATGATGTGTCACATGTTTGACTTGCTAGGTTATTTCGAAAGGGCGAGTTTTGCCCGGTCTGTCTAAAAGTTTACCGCGTTGAAGATGATCTGAGGAACCCGATGGTCTGCTGTGACACTTGCGATCGGTGGATTCATACAGGTGTGACGGAAAACCCACATCATTAATGCTTTCTCTTGCCATGAGCCTTTAGTTCTTCTTTGGGGCTCTTAAACTGGAAGGCTCTTAACCTCCCTAGCTGTTTGCTCTCTTATGTATACATCGTGTACGTACTACGCGTGCGTATATGTAAATGTATATTTCTCCATCCCGTCCGTCTTACCACCAGTCTTTCCTAGTGCCAATCTGTTCCTCCGCCGTTGTTATTATCGATGCATCTATGGAATAACTATCCCTGCCGATCCGTAACTGTAATATGTACGTACGTAGAACGCCTTCAGGATCAGACTCGAGGTCTACTTATTGTGACTGCGCACCACAAATTGCTGGGTTTGGGTTGGATTTTCGGTCGTAATTTTCGAGTCCTCGTCTTCGATCTCAGGTTCTGGTAGCATTGATCATTTTATAAAAAATAGTGGTCATAAGTGGTTAGATGTTAAAGTCGCCAAGAACTATGGGTGTTTGTGTTCGTGGATGTATTTATCTACATGTGTTTGTCATACCTGCATTTTTATAAAGGAACCGCTCGTTCGCATCCTGTGGTCTTTGGCTCTGGACGTTGAAAGTGAATAAATTTGCTCTTGCACTACTCCGCTCTATGAAGTGGTTTTCTTGCAGATTGCGACGGCATCGATGATCATCGCTACAACGAGTTGTCGAAAGACAAGTCGTCTTCTTACACGTGCATCCTGTGCCGCGGCGAGAAGGAGGAGCGAATGGATAGCTTCCACAAGAAGAACAGGAAACCTTCAGCTGCCTCCGCCGAACCGTAAGTGTCGTAGTTACAAACGTAGAACGCCGACAATATCAGACTCAGGGCTCAGGACCTACTTATTGACTCCGTAATAAAAATTGTTGGGTGTGCCTTGGGCTTTCTGTCGTATTTATTGTCGTAGCATAGGTCATTTGATAATAGTTCGGCTCATAAGAGGTAGGATGGTTCGTTAAAGTCTTCAAGAACTATGGATGTCGCATGCTTTGCAACATCTATGTCTGCCCTTTTGTCTCCTAGACCCAAATGACGCTCTGCTTTCCATTCAGTATTCACTAGGCAGGAGCTGAACGGGAGCGCCTCCTAACGGTGGAATCATTTCCTTATATTGCATGAAGGGAGTTTGTGTAGTGCGCAAAGACTGCGTTGTAACCTTGCAATCATTGCAAATGGGATCGCTGCTTTCTTTATTTGCCTTGTAAATAGTTGTGGTCTCTGACGACAAGTAGGGAGCTAGTTAGTTATGGACGCAATAAGTTATTACTTGATTGAACGGTGGTGTTTCTGGCGTTTTCTCTTGTCATAATCGGCTTTGGCATGCTTGTTTTAGGGATAATCAGTACTTAAGAAGCCAATCTTAGCTTGTGAGATAACATAGTTTAAATATAGATTTTTGTCGTTCGCTTAAAGCTTTTAATTCGTGTCAGAGCTTCAGGTCAGGTATTACTGTCGGTTTCTTTGGTTCGGAAGCACTAGAAAGAAAGTGGAATTACGATTAGATTGTATATTCTCAGAGCTTTATCTTGTTCTTTTGCTAGTGCTGATACTATCGCTATATTTTGATGATCATACCATCGCCATTTATATGGAACCTACCCATAACTAACCAACTCCAAATTGTAATTATGCTTTAATTATACTAAAATAAACTGCTTACTTGTCAGGTAGTTTTCTGACAGCCTAAGGTGATAAGATCCAATTGCAAGCTTGCCCGTCTTACTTGACATCGTGTAATATTTACATGAATGGTACGTACGGTGCTTACATGAATGGTGCGTAGTCGTGATGCATGTTGAGCAATGCGAATCTTACGTGAAGCAATCCATTAAAATGTGTTCGTGGCGTATCCGGTATGTGGCTTTACCGACAGATGCGGCTTCGAATGCGAACTCCTGGGAATCCGACCACTGATGATGCTAGAATTGACATCATCCAGGTCCTCAGGCGTGACTAGCGAACTCTGTAGATGCGAAACCCAAGAAGCATCATTAGCAAGGACAGAAGTTATTTATGAATGGAGGGACCTTTCATTAATAAGTATTGTGTGCGCATTTGCTGCAGTAAGTATGAGCGTGCAAACTGAAATATGGCCGACGCTCTAGGCAGTTTATTGCACTATAGTGGAAACTAACCCTCGGTGTTTTTCTCCAACACTCTGCGTCCTTTCTCCAGTGTGCTATAAGCTATAAGATCGTCGGAGGCATCCCCGTGGTAAACAGTTCTGATTCCCCTCACTGGTCTAAAATAGACACGTTTTTGAAACATGATCGCTTTGCCAATGTCGACAGTAAGTGCCGTCTAGTTCACCGGAAGAGTACTTTGATAATACTGACGGTGTGTTGTTAATTCCGGGTTTAAGGGTTTCGTTATTTGATCAGGGAAAAGCCGAGCGGTTGGCCGTTCCACGTGATCCTTCTTGCTGCGGACAAAGCAGGGCCAAGGTATTTGTTGGTTGAATATGATTTGACTCGGGGGGGGGGGAGTGCTCCTCAAAAGCATGTCTATGACCTGACGCGAATTTGCGCGCCAGGCTGGCGAAAACTCGATCACCACTTAGCCTTGACCCAGCTGAGAAGAGTGAAAATGGATGTTAAATACCTCATACTTACGTAGATCTATGATTGTCGGAACTAGAATGCGCACTTGGCTCAAAGCAAGTTTCCTGTGTCGTTCAAGAAACTGGTCTTTCGCCAGACATTCGCCTTATGCAAACAAGAGTGGAAAGTTTTACAATCACGAGTAACACATTTGTTCGACAAGACCTACTAATCTGAGTAGTATTCTAGTAGACTATTACTGGGTAAACTGGATTTCCATTTACCGAATGATTTTGAAGAAGCCGTGAATGAAGCCTGGCAGGCAGTAAAGACATCTATCATAGTCCGTGCTGCTATCTTCTCTAAGTACACTATCAACCGTGTGCGTAGATGTCGGCACGTGATTATTCTGTTTGCAGTCATTTCTCCGTCGCGCGTTGCCATGCAAGAGCCCCTAAATAGCAAGTTTACTTGGACCTTGCACGAGAAAGAAGGACTTTCGTTGACCAAGTAGACCGTCATATTAGCCTGAATAGAATCCAGAGCAACTTGATTTCTCCCACATCAACTGTCATGAATGGGTCGAGCTTGAAAACCGCTTCCAATATGTTACCACCAGTTAGGACTTCTTAGCCTTACTGGGTCATGACTTGAACTAGGTAAGCTTTGGCTTTAGCTCGCTTTTAGGGTTGAACGATTTGATGCTTTCTTGTCTAATCTATAAAGCAGTTTTATTCTTGGACTGACCCGTGACGTTGAATTTCGTGCATTCTTCGAGTCCAGCCAACGTTTGAGACGGTAATAGCCGATCATAAACTTTATTAACTTTATGCCGTCTCGGTATCCACTATATTCGGTATCCATATGCGATCATTCCACACCTAATTCAAGTCCCATCCTTTGAACCTCTGGTCTTCTCCACACCGCTTTTCATGGATGAAAAGCGAACTTTGCATTACATTTAAAGGCGGTTAAGGCCTACGAGTTTTTGCGGTAAAGGCCTATCCTTGCGACTGCAGTTTACATGGTGCCGTATTGGTAAAGAACTACCCCATGCTGTCTGCTCGAATACAGACCTCGTAACGGTTTCTGGCTATCATCAAGGTCCCCTCAATCTGTGTTGCCCTTAAGCTTAATGGTAATGAAAACTTCTATGCTAAATGTAGGTAGACGATTGAAGACACCTCATGTTAACCTTAGCTCTAGCCCAACTCATACATTTGATCATTTATTGACAGCATTCCCGGCCGTTCTACGACTTTCAACGAGAAATGCATAAGCCAGATTTCTTCACAAGTTCGTATCACATATGCGATTTCCTAGATGGATTCGATGATGAATGTTCGATAGAGGGACTGCTAAAGCGTAATTTACAGGAACTTTGAGTAAAAATCAGTGCGTTGAATTAAATCTCTATGCTTTTGTTGATGCCAACATGCCTAGTAGTGCAGGTGGAACAGTTCTCTAAATTCATGACGTTCTCTCAAGATCTGTCTAAATCTCTCTCTCTCTCTCACGCACACACACACACATACACAAACACATACACACAAACACACACACAAACTCTCTCTCTCTTTCTCTCGCTCTTTCTCTCTCTCTCTCTCTCTCTCTCTCTCTTCTTTCCTAATGCACCTACTGTGCCACAAAATAAACAACGAATTTGAAGTAACTTTTGTCGAAAAGTAATAGAGAGAAACTAAAATATCTTACTTGTGGTTAGGCTTTGCAAATTCCTTGTTTCTCCAAAGAATGGCTGGGCGATTAGATGGGCGATTTCTTGCGATTCCTCAGATGGATAAGGGCGGTTAAAGATGGTTTGCTGCATCGAGCGATTTCTATGACAAGGCAAGCTATTGTGGATTGCAGCCAACTGTCTCAAAAGCGTCGAATGTTATTCTACGTACAAGTCTGGTTCAAGGGAATTATTTAATAATCATCTCCTTTACTTCTAGCAAACTTCACCTCTATTAAGCAGTATCTCTATTAGTAGACTAAGTAGATTTCTTGTTGTTCTTGTTGTTCTTGTTGTTGTTGATAACGATTACTTTAGAAACATTATAGTAGATTGTTGTATATTAGAACGCTTAACATTGCTTTCAAACTGCTATTTAAATGACGAAAACATCATCATCCGACAAATCTAACCTATTCAGAGTTTTCAAAAAGTTGTCACTACCCTTGTTGATACTTGCATCTAATTTCCCTTTATTACAGCAGATGTCACTCATGCATGAATTATGGATGCCTGGTATGGGGTTGCACGTTATTGAATGTTTAAATTAGCATAATCAAGCCACAAGATTTGTGACTTGTTTCATGAAGTCAATATCAGTTTCACTCTCGTGAATAGAAATATAGAAAATCCATGTTCCAATTAAATTGGATAATTGGCTACTCCTGCACGACTGGCTTGACAATAGCTACACTCAGCGTTAAGCAATTTTTTATGTCTATTCTTTTCTGTTAACTCTTCACAAACTCGGCGAACTGGCGGTACTAATATCAAAATAATGGTGCTTCCAGCTACAAAAAGCTTATAGATCTAAATATTTCTAGAAAAAAAAATCCAGTATCCTCACTGAGTTATGGAATCGGAACTATAGATTTGCCTGCACTTAAGTTCTAATTTAAATAGATTCGTTCCACTTTTTGATTTCTGTAAAAAAGTATAATTTGTTGATGCTAATTTTATTTATTTATTTATTGCGTGCTAACGACGTCTTTGTGAGTTTACCACCCTGTTTGCTTTGGCTTAATAGCGCTTTTGAATTTGTTATTAGGTCCAAAATTTGAGGCCTTCTATGGGAGAGATACATTAGCTCCCGCTGTTTTGTCCAGTCCTTGGCTTTTCCTTTGCCAAATGCCCAATATCTTGTCATTTCGGAACCTATTCTAGCTATCTTAATATTGCTTTGAAAGCAACTTGTCGCTTTGGGACCTATTCTAGCAATCTTAATATTGCTTTGAAAACAACTTCTCGCTTTGGGACCTATTCTAGCAATCTTACTATTGATTCAAAAACAACTTGCTTGAAGTCTTTTTTGCTTGAACGGTTTTTTGCTTTTGAGGGATTTTGACGCTCTGCTTGTACGTTTGACGTTTCCTTGTTTAAAGCATGTTTACAAATAAGAGGTCCGTCTTCGATCTTGTTAAGGTTTCCTATGAGAACAGCTCCCTCTCTGACGAAAGTGCAAATGATAGCAATTTTCTATCGGGCAATTCCTAGATGAGAGCGATTACTTGCGTCGACCTGGTGAAGGAGCAGGCTTTGCGAGTCCCACCAGTCCTGCGCTTGTTACTATTACATGGATTACATCTTAGATAATCCACCATTATTGGGTCTTCATTGGATCAACTGTAATATAGCTGCGAACCAGAGATGCGCTTCCAATGCATCAGTTGTTCATTTGTGGAGAAGTGTTTTGAATAGTACTTTTATTTATCAAATTTTTTGAGATTTCCCCCAAATTTTTAAGAAATCTTGAAATCATTTTACAACTTCGATTGGTTGTATGATTCCTGATTTTTACCAATATAAGTATTGGAGTATTGTAGTGACGCATTGTATACCATATCCCATTTAAGATATATGTGTGTGTGCTTGCGAATTTTCATGTTGATGGGAAAAATAAATAGTTTAATCTGGAATCTCGTAGGGTGAACCCTCGTCTATATATATGGCTCGCTTATAAACGGCTTTCAGCACTTTACGCAGCCATTTCGTAGCAGATCTTGATAACCACAGTCTATACTTGCCACGTAAAAATACCTTTGTTCAGCAGTCTAAAGGCAAGAAGATGCCACGAAACAGAAAATATTAAAGCCGGAAGATTCGGAGTGCCTGGTGGCTTTGGAAAATCCCGATTTTGTTTCTACTAAATTGCCGATCAAGTTCGATCTTCACGCCTGCTTCACAACTCTGCGCAGGTGTCGCTCCAAATGGGAGTGCCTGTTAATTGAGAGCTTGATCATCGCGCACCATAAATTCGCCAACTCACTTAACGTACAGTCAGACTCGATTAAGTTGAAGTTGTTTTAGCTTGACTTCGAAGATGTGACTCTGGCGATATGTGTTCTGCTTGTTTGTGTTTTTCGATTTTTTTTTTTTTTTTTTTTTTTTTTTTTTGTATTCTTGTTCGTTTAATCTGAAGAAAGAACCGAAACGTCGCGCAAATTATTAGCTTTATTCTTTGCCTTGAAGATTTACCCATCGAGGGTCCTAATTGTTTCTGGTACGAAGCAAAAATCAAGCAGGGCTAAGCTACTAATCTAAGTCTTGGTGCAAAACGCTCCAATAAAAATAGCTCAGGGTCCAGCCACCGCACTTGAATAAGTGGAATATTGGTTTCGTGCATTTGCAACCACTGATTCAACCAGCCCTACTAAATAATAGATAGCTCGCCAAATAGTTCAGATCACTATTTTGAGATTTCTGAGGTAAATCTCAGTCGCGAAAGATACACGAGGTGGAAAGGAAACCACATCGTTGCATTCTGAGAAGATTACTCACGATAGTTCATGATCGTCTTGCTTTAAACACAAAGCTAATTAGAGCGGGTAGCGTATTGCAGCAGATGAAGTTCTTTAAAACAGAAGTTCTAAAATCAGTGCGGCGAATCTCGAGGAGGCATTGCACTTGGAAGTATTAGTCATAAGAAAGCAACTCTTCAATGGAGAGCAGACTCATTGAAGCTGGAATGAGCTTCTTGGAAAGGAGCGCTCCGTGCAATAACAACCGCGCTAGCAATCGTCTGCAATCCTGCAAACTGACGGCGAGAACGAACGGCACAGGAACAGAAGCTGTAGACATTAAAGGAACAACAACCAGTCCCGTATTCAAGGTTTTGCACTGCCTCTTACTCGCGCACGTGAAGACGGCCGTCGATTACCGCACGTGGGCCAAAATAGATGCGGCGCAGAGCCGACGTCACGCCGTCTGCCAGATAGACGCGGATGAACAAAAGGGCTTGAAGTTGTGCCTGGCCCACAGCATGAGACACGAAGCTTGCAGAAGCATCGACTTGGTTTGAAGCAGCAGCCTGAAGACACACCTTCAAATCGCGACCTATTCCATCTGACATCAGAAAGCATAAGGCATGTGTAACGATTTTATAATTGACTCGATATATACTTATATTACTCTTATATTACATTACTGACTCCAGTTACGCGATCGTTCTTCAATTTTGTAAGTGGCGATTACCGACACAATTTTAAGTATTTTGTCTTTGTTGTTGTTTTTTCCTCGGTTGTCCGGCAAGTCAACAAGCAGGTTAAGATATTTTTATACTTTTTTTTTTTTACGTGACACCTTTTTAATACACTGGTGTGCTGGGGTGTTTAGTCCAGGCTACTAATCAACGTACATATAGGTGCCTGTGAAAGTGCGTATGACAGCGGTTGGTGTAAACGACATTGGAGCTCGGTCTTATCGAAAATATAAAATAAACTGCCCCGTCGTTGACGCATAAATTAGATGTGAAATCCAGGCATAAAATGAATTAAGTACCAATCGTTGATGAGAACCAGCAAGTGTTCCAGAATTTCACTTAAATAGTCCCTCGGCAGTGTCTATGAGATATAAGTAACAATTAACGACGTAAGAAGTAAATCAACGATTTATAGATAAGGAGCCAGAACCACCAAGTGTCCCAGACTTTATTTCTTAGAGAATGCGCTCGATTATTATTCAACTGGAGAGTGTTTCGGGGTCGTCGCATGAGGAAAAAATTCCCTTAACAGAGGCTAAAATCAATGCATAAATGAGAAGTATTAGTTATGCATACAAATGGTTTAAATGCCGTGGAAATTATTATTAATTATTATAAGACGTGGAAATTATTTTTTTAAAAGCGAATGAAATGTCAAGTTGTTGCCGCATTAAAGAGAAGTAAAAATAATGCATAAACTGAATTAAATGGCAATTCGTTGATGCATAATAAGAAGTGCAAATTATACATGAAATGGATTGCCAAGCCTTTGTCGCATAAATGACGTGTGAAAACTATGCACAAAATGAATTTAATGCCAAGTCGTTGCCGCATAATTATAGAGGGAAAATTATGCTCCCAGTTCCCGCAGTGCCGCATTCGCCACACATAGAAATTGTCGCGGCTTTGATCTTCGGATTGGGCACAGCTGACTTTGCGACATAGCGGAATATGGATTCTCAATGGAAATATGATCGGGATAGAAGACAGCAGTGTTTGGATACTATCCATCCTTTAAACGCAAGTGCCAATCCGGTTGCACAGCGGCGCGATGATTCGGAAGTATATAGAGGAAGTGAAATCAGGACCAACTTGTCAATATTTTTTAAGTTTTCAGTCTAAAATGCAATAATCAAGGCTGGACTTACGTATCAGCCAGGTAGAGACGCATATTGGGAAAAGAAGGGAAAGGTAGGCAATCAAGCCCAATATTGTCTTTAACAGCCATAGACGCAAACGAGAGCACTTCATTGAAATAAAAACTTAGTAGGCAATCCTGTTGGGGATTTCTCTAAAATTGCTGACGACGAAATTCGTTTCGATGGAAAGTGTACACAGCTACCCAAGAAATTAGGCTGTGGCTTTGTAAACATTCGAGTATCCATGGGCATCTACTGATAAGCAAAACAGGTGCAGTACAAGATTTCCCAGAGAAGAAGTTGTTCTCCTAATAGCGAGCAGACACTTTTGTATGTAAACTAACAAGTCATCTAAAAAATTATGCGTATAGGGTTGTACTATAGCTTATGAGTGATTAGGTCAACTGATACGCGGATTAGATCGTTGCTGCAGTACTTGAATTCATTGACACTCGAACCCGATTCTTCCCAAAACAAGAATACTTAGGAGGACAATGCCGATCGATCAATAAAGTTGCTACTAAAGTTGCTGCTAATAAAGTTGCTACTAAAGTTGCTGCTAATAAAGTTAGTAGTAGTAGTAAAATTTATTTATACTCGGTACTCGAAACGCACACACAGCACAAGAAAAGAATGTAAAACTTTA
>QQSS02201816.1:0-12081 GCA_003687565.2 Craspedacusta sowerbii
ACAAGTGTCTGTTCCCTACGCGTTCCCTTAAATCACACCGTTACAAACCTCCTACGAACCACACAGTCGGACTAACAATAGATGTCAGGGGATAGACGCTAGGCGATAGATAAATGCAAGAGTAACAGTTACAAGCTAAATCTAGGCGCAGGCAAACCTCAATCCAACGAGGAGCGTACGCCTCCTCGAACGACTAAAGTTTTGCCAAAGACGACTGAGTTCCGTCAACTTGAATCAATTTTGAATTAAATATTTGCTATCATAAGTTGATTACTTTTTTATGAATATTTTTTACATATTTCTTTAACGATGACTTTTGTGGGATGCAACATCATGATAATTCGGCTTCATTACTAACCCCGACTATTAGGGTGATGAATTTTTACAACATCGGTTCTCAGTATCACTGTTTGATGAACGTTGATTAATGATTACATAAAATCTTTTTTTTTCAAGATGACTAATTAATGAAAACTCACGCACAAAATGCTTTAACAACTTCCATATGCCTACGTTTGCCCAATTTGAGGCGACTTTTCAGATACCAAAACAAACAAACAAAGGGCAAATATATGCAACACTATATAGGGTCTTAAGAAATACAAGGCGTCACTTGTTTACGATGTCATTCGACAGGATGAATCTCAGTTGTAGGTTGTCTTTGTTGGGACAGGAGTCAGGCAAGTCGTCCAAAACTTTTGTCACACGCTCACAGCACGGGTTGGTTCGATCAATGCTTATAGGTGTGTCATATGTTTTCCAGTGGCTTCTAAGCATTTGAGACCTTTTGGATTGTCACTCAAAGCTGCAGATAGTTCATCCGATTCTTCAGCACAAAACATTGGACTAGTGAAGCAATAGTCAGCTCGTGCATACAAAATGAATGCGCAGAGATCGCGCAAGCGTTCCGGATTTCAGGCATCCAAATAAACGCAAGAATAGATTGTACCCTACCGGGGGAAAACTCAGGTGGATAGCACGAGAATTCCAGCGCGCATAGCTGATGCTTGCGTTCAGTTGAAACGTACGGAAAAGGAAATCACTTCTCTCCGCGTGCTGACCTAAGACATGAGTGAGGTGGCACAGAAACTTAATGAAGTCTCCGTAGCCTCCTGTTTCCTTAATCCCATTTTTACCGCTTCATACGGGAGTTCGATGTTCGGCCTACGTTCGTTCCTGAAAGGAGCTTGTGATTACTCAGTCAAAATTTGCAGAGTTGGTAAATAGGCGTATCATCTGTGAAGGGATGGGTAACTAGTAATTGGAAGACAATAGCTTGCGACAAATAGCTTTAATCAGCAGGGGATTTGATTTTATCACGGCAATATGAATGTTTTGCTCCTTGCTTTTGCAGAAGTGGCTCAGCAGCGGAGAAAATCATTGCAGACATTACATGCATAACACAAAAACTTCTACCACACTGGTGCGTGACATTTTTTCAACAAGTCAATGATATAAGAGTCATTTTAGTCAACAATAATAACTAAACGCTCATCCATTTGTGTCACATGAAATAATTTTTGAGAAAAAAGTCAAAACGTCGTCACCCTGCTGAGCATAAACTGTCCGGGGAGAAGTTAATCGACAACTAGAGCCGTGATGACGAAAAAAAACGTCCGCCAAATAAAAGGCTCTAGCGCCATAAGAATGCTCGTTCTTTGATCCTTGTGCTTATCTCAACCAACGGACTTGGCAGGCTTAATTATCCTGCACAAATACCTGATCAAAATATACTGCACGCCAACCAGACATTCCGATATTATCGGTTCATCCTGTCCTATTTGATCCAGCCCCCCTGTTATCAATCCTATCCTGCCTTGAAGAAATCCTATCAACCGTCACTTGCAAAAACCTCTGTCAAGCAAGGGTCTGCGTGTCGCGATTCAAGAGACGAGACATGTCTCAAAATCTCTCGAAATTTATCGTTTCAAACGAGAATGCGTTTGGAGACGCAGACCCTTAATATCCGTGTAGTTTGCGCACAGCAATTAATCAAGCAGATCTAAACCATACACAACACGTCAGTAAACTAATTCTCATTGAGAATACAATGAAATATCAACAAGGCACTAATAACTGCATAACCGCACAGCATGTTAAATTAAGCCTGGCGTATAATGCGTGGAAACTCCTGGATGTTAAATACTGGATGACAAATAATGCATGATAAATACCGCATGGTAAATAGTGCTTGGTAAATAACGCATGATAAATAATGCATGGCAAACAATGCATAGCAAATAACGCATGGTCAATACTGCATGGTAAACATTGCATAGAAAATACTGTATGGTAAACACTGCATGGCATATACCGCATGGTAAATAATGTAACACACAAAACGAACGATGAATAATACACGGTAATTACTCCATGTATAAATACCCCCCCCAGCAGGAAAATAAAACCTGAGCGTATTGTCAAAATTAATCCAAGGCCATCTTTTTCTCATTAGTTGCATACATAACAGCTAACGAGTAAAGATTTGCCAATTAAAACAGATAAAAAGCCACCCCGACAAGAAAACAGGCAGTGTTCTTCACTAATGTTGGAATTTGCCACGATGAACGTGTAATGAAACAAAAGAATGCCTCAGGAGATCTTGCCACTTGATGCTACCAAACTATTTAGAAGTGCAGACCCATGGCAAAGCAAAGATAAAGCCGCAATCTTGTGCCATTGCAATAAAGGATTCAGATTAGGTAAGTGCGATATATATATATATATATATATATATATATATATATATATATATATAAACTTCAAGCGTCGATTAAATTTCACATAGCGTCATTTGATACAGCTAATGGTCTGAGTCCGACTTAGGCACTCGCTTTACAGGTATGCCAGGGTCAGCTTTGATCGAGCTACTAATGTAAAAGTTTTGGGTCTGTCCATTCTTGATCGCGCCTGCAGAAGACGTAGAAAGTCGATCTTATTGTAATGCTCATGAGTTTCCATATTAAGCCTCTGTGACTCTTGATAGCTTAAGCCGATATCTTCCATCCAGTCTTTGTAGTTCCACGCGTCGTTTGCTATCGTTCCGAGTGCACCAATCGATAAGTTCAGAAACGAAACTTATCGTTGCTCTTTGTGAAGCAAGTCCTTGTACTTTTCATGCTTTCTCTCAGCGTTTTTCTGTGGATTTGGCGCAAAGCGTACGGTCGATTCCATCAAGAATACGCTTTTTCGCAATCATATTATTATAATTTTAGATAAGTGCGATTTATATTTATTATAATTTTGCGATACAAACTACTATGCAAATAACCTTATAAGCTGTCGTCGTGAAAGACAAAAGAAAACCTTCATATTCCAAAGTTTAATCAATATTTGAGCTAACGACATTCAAATAACCTGCACATTCAATACAGACTAGTAGCTAAGACGTAACGGGATGGACCACAATGCAGTTAAGACAAAAGCAAATATTTAAAAAAAAAAAACGACAGTTCGCTCCGGAGGAAGTGAAATGACTAACACTCAAGTATCTTCTCTAAAAAGCATGCTTCATGTCAGCAAATCTAACCCAGCGCCTTCGCACAAGAAAATTTAATTGCAGCATTATTCACTCAATATTGCAAAACATAACATTTCTTCGGCTTTCATGTTGTCCGCATCACAATTAACTTTTGATGATTTTGTCTAAGGGCCTGAGAATTCAATGTCGAAAACACTCGCACAAGAAATGCTACTTGCTATGACAAGCCCGCACTTTTGAAATCGTAACTTTGCTGGTTAATAGCTGATCGCAACATCAAATCTTTGCTTCACGAGAGATCAATGTCTTTCATTAAAAAAATAATAATAAAATAAAGATAGCCTTATCAAGTTCGTAGCTAAATAAATATACCAAAATACTGCTTCGTACCTAAGCAATTTTATCTAACATTTCAGAGATAACCTCTGGAGGTACATAAGTGCTTGCGATGTGCTCTTCGGATGAACAACAAAGGACTCAACTAATCACAGGCCCTTTAGATTGTGCATGTCGCTATTTCTAAAAGGCTCTGAATACCACAGCATGGCTACTAAAGTAGGATTGCAAACGTCTTCTTCGCGTTCTGATAACTTACAAAAATAATTGCATATCTTAACAGCAGCAGCCCTCGCAATCCACATCCTAAGAAGTTCCACCATCAGGGGTGCAACACAGATGTTTTTCATATCCCTATAAATACACTGCTTTACATCATGTTCTGCTATGACCTCAAGTCCGCCATAATGAAGTAATACTGCATGTCCTTAAATATAGAACAGGGCTGGGAATTTCTATAGCGATTCAGCATTGCATCCAATATGCGCTTGTAAATAAAACAGACCCGAGTTCTGAAAATGAAGTAAACGACCTAGAAAAACACACTATGACGATATCGCTGATATAAAACTGGATGAAGTAACACTGCTGGTATAAATTCGATCACATGATGCTTTGGGAGAACTTCCCCCTCGCCTTTTAATGCATGTCATTTTGCTTGCGCCGTGTCAACATGGCGCCATGTCGTAATCGTCCTTTTCGCAGAGCTTCATATCTGGGTCGCAAATGGCGTTTAAAACAGAATTGATAGCAAAAAAGGTAAACAAATATCAACAGCAAGGCTTCACATACCAACGCCACAACAAGAGTAGCAACACTCACGCCTCCAGGGCTAAATACCCTCCCAGTTGCTGGTCTAGCAATGCAGAGGCAAGTGCCTTCGTCTATGGTCCTGTCTTCTCTGAGGCAGTCCTTGTAGATCTCACTCTTGCAGACACACGAGCAGCTATCACCACTCCACACTTTGCGAGACACGCACTGACGAGGATCTGTAGGGCATCTGCACGTACACCTATTCTGGCTCCAAACCTTCGGACTGCAGCACGGACTTATAGCTGGCGCCGTATCAAACTTGCACTTACAGCTGCACGTCTCATTCGACCAGAGTTCAAGATCTGAGCACGCATTTGGCTCTTGTACACATACCCCAGCACACTCGGTGTGGTTCGTCAGTTCAATGATTGTGCCTAGCTCTACACTTACTTCAGTCACAAGGGCAAACACTGGCTCTGTTTTGATGGCAACACATGCTCTGACACCCGGATCGAAGCCAATGACACTGCCTCGACAACGATGCAACTTTACGTAATAAGGAAAGTATCTAAAGTAGGATGCATTGTCAGTTGGAACAACTTCCGGGTGCAGTTGACAGTTGACATTGTCTAGCTCAGCAGGCTCCTCTTGGCACGAGATAGGTCTCTGTCCTTCAAGCTCGATGAAAATGAAAATGAGCAACAACAGCATCACAGAATGATCAACTAAGTATAGCCAATCTCCCAGCCAAACCAACGAACTAAACGAGTATTTCACCGAGTAAGATGTCCACGCACAAGCCTGTGCTTTCTCCTGAAAGTTGGTAAATTAATATGAAAGTCGACTGGCGCGTACATTGGCCTCTCATAGCTAGTCACAAATGGGTTTCATATTACAATCGCTTAGCGGAACCAATAGGACTCCTGTGTGAATTCTTTAAACCAACAGACTCCGTCTTTGAAGGCCAAAGGCCTGCAAGGGGTCAAGCCTGAACGCACAGTTCCTTTTACTGAGCCTGAATACAACCAGAAACAGCACCTGGTTAAGTCTGGCTTCTACAAGACATAAAAGACGGATACACTAGGGCGATTTGTTCACACCTACTTAATGAAGACGTGCGTCATTAGCAAATCTTCAGCAAATAATCCCGAGCCAAGGCGTCAGGTGAAAGGTCACACATGTTTTTATCTCCCACGACTAGCCTTATCCACATCCAAACTACAACAGCTTACTCTGGAGAACCCTCTAGTTAAAGATTATGTTCAAAAGGCCATGCACATGCAGGATATCTACATGTTAGTCAACAATAACCGTAACGGCAAAGCCGCAGTTTCTGCAACAACAATGGCCTCCATATCATCTTATGCTATAATCAACAACTCTACACAAATCAAACCATTACTCTGCGTTCGTTCGCATGACTCACCAACAGTTCAAGCAGCCATCTCTTAGGAAGCAGCAAGATGAAAAGATAAATCCTATCAAAGCTGCCCACGGAATGCTTTGCAACGAATTCAGCTGTAAGTGATAGCACCTGCGACTATTCAAGAGGAGTTGTAGTCCCTAATGGAAAGACAAGGACTTACAAGGAGATGCTAAAACCGCAACAAACACGAGATCTACTACTAAAAATTCTCTATAGATTTATACAGAGGCATCAACAGATAACAGGTACTTTCATTCATTTTCCAATACGTTTACAAGATTTGACAAGGACATGCTAAAACCACAACAAATACAAGAACTCCTACTAAGATTTCTCTAATAATTTATACAAAGGCATCAACAGATAACAAGTAATTTCATTCATTCTCTAAGAAAGTTTACAAAACTTGCCACGGATATGATACAAACCAACATATACAAGAACTCCTGCTAAGAATCTCTATAGATATATACAGAGACATTAACAGATACCAGGTACTTTCTTTCAGAACGTTTACAAGACTTACAAGGACAGGATAAAACAGCAACATATACAATAACTCCTACTTAGAATTCTCTACAGATTTATGCAGAGGCACTAACAGATAACAGGTACTTTCATTCATTTTCCAAGAAAGTTTACAAGAGTTACAAGGACAGGATAAAACAGCAAGATATACAATACCTCCATCTTAGAATTCTCTACAGATTTATACAGAGACACTAACAGATAACAGATAATTTCATTCATTTTCCAAGAAAGTTTACAAGACTTACAAGGACATGCTAAAACAGCATCATATACGAAAACTCCTACTAAGAATTCTCTATCCTTACTCTATTCTTAATCTACTCCATCTTATTTAAGAATTCATTCATTTTCCAAAAAAGTTTTGTTTAGCACACCAGAAGAAGAAAGCCAATACAAAACATGCTGAGGCGGATTCCTTATCTGCATGTGAGGGCTAGACGTCTTAATCATCAATCTAGTAGTACCCCAGCAAATCTGATCATCAATACAAAAGCAATCAAGTTGAAGCATAGAGCTGAGCTTAGCTTAAGAAAAGTCCATACCTTGAAAAAAGTTTAAATTTCTGTCTTCAAACAGAACCAGAAAACTGGCAGACCGACCTTAAATGAGAATTAGGCTCAACACTGATTTTAGCCCTCCAAATGATCGAAGACATACAAAATTTGCAACAATATTCAGAACAAAAACAACTTGCTTTGATTTGAAGGACATGTTTTGGCAATCGCTTACAATTTTCAACTACCACAGACTGCATTACAGCAAACTACACATATGAACGAGGAGTACACACATCCATTGTTCCAATGTGGAAAGTTTTGGAAGAGTGCATAAGGTGATACACGTAAAACTAAAAACGTGAACTTTTTAGAAGATGAAGTGTACAAGCGTATTTACCCTGTGGTTCACTTTCTTGTTTGGTTTGCCTAAAACTAATAAGCCTTTTACTTCTACTCTTTCTTTCCGACCTAGTATTTCCTTTTGCTCTACTTTTAATTATCATTTGGCTAAGTTCTTAACTTTTTTCCTCTCTCCGCACATTTTGGACACCTAGATTAAAGAAGATTCTTTCTCTTTCTTAAAGGAAATTAATCAAACATGTGCTAAGTTTATGGTTTCTTTTGATGTTTGCAACTTGTTTACTAACGTAACTTTAATGGCATGTGTATGCTTCAAAAAGATTCCAATAATCTTTGAAACAACATCCAGAATTTTCTCCTGATCTCATCGAGTTAGACTGTTCCCGTTTATATCACCTGGATTGTGAAATTTGTAGGCAGTAGGCAGATGAAGAAGTACACAAAAGTGGAAGAAGTGGACCTAGCTGGCTTTGCATTATTGCATTAATGCTTAAGTTGACAGCCTAAATGTATCTTTCACTTCTGTTATTACCAAAATCCACTACTTTAAAGAATGCAAGAACTTCCAACTAAGAAGATTATGAGCATTCAAAGGTACTGTGCCAACTCTTTACAGCCTGTTGACCTTCAAAGATTTCGTATGCTAATTTAGATCAAATATCAGACTTGGATTTGATTTTATTTCATAACATTACCACTACAGAAACATGAAAAAATTAACTTTGATATTTACAACAATAAAACCTCATGATTGAACAATCTAATGCAATAACCTCAAGATTGAGAACAAAATTAGTTTATAAATAAAATATTAAGGCAACAAATTCAATTCTTAATACTCATTTTGTCGAAATCAGTTAAACATGGTGCTTGAATAGTAACTTGCTAAGAAAGCCAGTACAAAATTTAGGGATTGGAAGATGACAGCATCCACTAGACTGAGCTAACGCTTTCAACAATTATACAAGTACTTCTGAAAGGCTAAGAACATTGTCTATTGCTTGTGGCAGGCATTAAAGACTGCAAAAAACAGACGAGGAAGCCAAAAGGGCTATTTCAGTCCCAGCAAGTGGACCATTGGCTTGCCTCATACGACAAAACCACTAAAAGCCCAATATCTGAATCGCAAAAGTGACACAAAATGTTTTCACTTAAATCTACGTAAATGTCAGTCACTTACGGACAAATGAAGTCCGAAAGCTATAAGTCCCAAGGCCTCCGTGGAAACTTTGGAGTCAGTTGTATGTTGAACCTCGGGAATTTCTGCAACCTCGGTGCAGCAAAGCTTCGGGGCTACCAGCTTCACTAATATTTTCGGGGCCCGGCTCACGTGAGCACAGATTTGCCACAATCATAGCATTCTCGAATTCGTCAGAATATCCGGGCGACGAGGATATCGGGCGTGAGGAAGCAAAGTGTGGCTAAAGTTACATGCGTCTTCTGCAACGTGTTAACACGAAAATAATTCATTCTGTTTATTTCTAATGTTTAACGTTAATTTTAATGTTTATTAATAACTTACCATGCTTTTTAATGGTCAAAGTAGGTTTAAGAGCAATACATGTTAAAAGATTTTATGGAGAACATGAAGTGACGTGACGAATAAGATAGGACATAAAATCCCTTTGTAATATAGGCCCATTTGTCATGACATCACATGTAAGTGTGTTGGATGCTGGATCATACACTTGATGCAGAGATTCTATTCAGAATAAGTGAATCTGTATTACGATGACATGATAATGGTTACCTCGTTTTCAGCGATTCAACCTTTTTCGGAAGAATTCTATTTTTCAAATTTTAATAGATACGTTCATGTAATATTTATATTGTCAGAATCGTATTATATTATTGATTTGCAACTAGACATTGTGTAGGTAGGCCTAAAGATTATTGCATGAGCGTAAAATGAGACATGAACCGAGTTATTATAGTAGTTTGAAGATGAAAATATCACGTAAGATCATATTCGCCATCAGTAGCAGTAAGTTATACCAGATATACGTTGGTTTAGGTCAACACTCATTAAGGAGGTAAAAATGATGAATGGAGAACTTATCAAGAGACCATTTCTCAGGAATTAAGTTACCTTCTGAGCTGTGGTCTTCTGGGCAGACAGCTTCAGGATGAGTAGTCAATACGTAACTCAAATCAACTTCAGACCTTATGTAACAAGTGTATATGAAATTGACTAGTAAACAAGTCAAATTTGTCAACACACTAGTACCTCTCGTCATAGCTAGTATTGCATCTAAGCAGAACATATGGCTGAAAAATATAGAGAAAACAGCTCTTGACACAGACATGAGTTATAAGAATTGCGCCAAAATGCAATATAGCAACCACAACAGCGAAATTATGTACATGAATATGACGCTTACGAAGCCCACACGCCAGACTTCACTGTTCTCCCAAACCTTATTTTTCGAGGTGATTGACCTTGATGTCACACAAATAGTTGTATAAGTTTGACGCTAGGTCCGTCTCATGGACAGCAAAAAGCTTCGACAAGTCCTGCTTCCGACTTTTCATAGCGAAGGCGTAAAACTGAATAATTCCTTAAGAGGCGTAGTGCATTGGTTCTTGTGCCAGTCAGTAACATAAGTTTATCTTAACGGCATCCCCGAGTTTCGGCATTTTTCAATTAGGAGAATAATTCAGATCAAGAGACATCGTAGTGAGATACCGTAGCTATTTTCGGTTGCAGTTTCACTGTTCTAGTGGCTTCGCAACTGCTGACCAGACCTCATGTAAGGCATCCGTAAGTCAGTCGAGAATGAAATCGTCTATGGTAGCGTGCCTTAATGGTCCTAATGGACAGTCGAGAATCTATAAAAAGTGCCTAATTTAGATTCGTTAGATACATGTATTTCCTTATTTTAAGCTTTCAAGTTGAGTTTGTCTTTTCTCCTGTTACCCTTAGGACGAAAAGAAGGGCATCTGAATTAAGAGACAATCGGTTGGCTGATAAGTTCTTGTAACTATGGGACCTGTACATCTTAAAGGCTGAATTAGTAAAAGTATTTAGGGGGGATTTTTGTCGGCTTTATTTTAGAAGTCTGTAGAGTCATGCTGAGCTGAGCCTTTGAGATAGGTACTGCTAAGGAAATTAAAGAGGATGAAAGAAAAACCGTGCGCGCACGCATACTAATAACAGACGTCAATAAACACGCAAGGGAAGCCGGGAGCAAAGAAAGCCGTAATATATTAAATTCATGTTATCCATCGATCTTCATTTAATCGGAATTGTTGATCTGGACCACTGACACCCAACCGCAGAATAATCGCACGCAAGTCGCTAAAATTGCAATCTTTACTGTTAGCCCTAGCGTTGCTGCAGTTTTCAAAAGTTCGTTGTTACCTCAAGCAACTTTACAGATCAAGATGCCTTCGGTAAGTCGTCGGAACAGAGCCAGAAGTTTTGGTAAACATAAGGGACCACGAACTTTGCCAATGTTTTTTTTAAAAGGTCAAGTTCACACCCTCAAGTATTGATGCTAGAGGTAGGAGCATGCAATGATCGAGTGGGTTAGGTGTCTAAACTCTTAAACCGTTCGTGGAGGCATAGACCTTTTCATCTAGCCTATAATTGCAAAGTGTTTTTTGAATGATTTTGTTATGGCCAATGGCTCGGTAGCAAAACCAGAGTTTTATTTTTCTTCTGGTTTTCCTTATTGCGTTTTTAAAACTTGTTATGAGTCTTCTACAATTGTTTGAGGCTTTCTGTAATAGCTTCATCAATGGTCTTGCTTCCGGTTTCAGACGATTGAAGCCATCTTGATTCTCCTCAATTTATATCGATTGCAAAGCATTGCATTCGCCCGTTTTTCTGCAAGGTTTTGTCTCTAAAGCGAATATCTGATAAGATATCAAAAATGTTATGCACGGTTTATCACTGTTGCGCGTTTCGTTGCTTGCAAGACGTCGACGAAGTACCATTTAGCCCAGGACATAGTTTCAAGTCCACAAGAATCCAGCAGTCTGTCTATCAGGGTTCACTTCTTCACCGAAGACTGTTTGCCAATGTTCTTGACTAAGTTACTCTAAGAATTCGTTAGTATTGAAATTTCGGGTTTTCTTATCTCTCGAGATTTGCGGTATAAGCATGGGACACCGCAGAGGCGTGCATTCTTTTTATTTCGGGAAATTTTTCCAGTTATGAATCTATCCAAGGTTTTGGTCTTCTAGTGAATATCTGATAAAATATCAAACGCTATCCATGGGGCATCACGAAGTCGCCATTTACTGTGTGCAGGCTTTCAAAGTTCAAAATTATCAGAAATAGTGCTGGTTACCTTCCCACTATTTCTATGATTAATTCGAAGATGCCATCTTTCATTGCTTGACATAAGCTACGGACGGTACCCAACATCAGCGAATGTTTCAACAACCATGTGCAAACTTGCGAGTGGATGATATTTCCATGGGATAGTGACGGTTGTGATACAGACCATTACCTCTATTAGCTTAAAGCATCGGCTTACTGAAGGGTGGCTGAGTTTTCTTGGCGTGGAAATACCCTTTGAAGGGCACCATTGAAAATCGTTAGATCCTTTCGGGTTGTTCACGGAGAAATTTGATGCACATCCACGGTAAATCACGATCTTCTTCGTTAGCTGCAACTAGAGTCCGACCGAAAGTGAATTTTTACTTTCGGCCGAAAACGAAACCACGCCGAAAGTTCATAAGTGCCTTTC
>QQSS02201827.1:0-12079 GCA_003687565.2 Craspedacusta sowerbii
TCAACACAGCAATCCCTTTCCACTGGAAAAGAGATTTTAAGGGGGAACATGTCAACAACCTGATTCCACATTTGAAACCGCTATGATTCTAAAGGGTAATGTTGCAGTTATTCCTGTACACGTAAAACCCATTTTTGAAAAACATTTATACTTTTTTGTTATTAAAACTAGTTTTATGTTTCACCTAAAATAGCAGTTCTAACAAGACTTATAGGGTCCCTTTTTCATATCGAATGGCAGATATTGAGAAACTAATATGCTGCCCATTGGTGGTCAAAAAGGATAGATCACCGGGCCTGAAAACCATCAAAATATTAGTACATTCGCAACAGTTAGTGTAGCAAATTAAACAGCTCAGTTTAAAATAAGTCCGTAAAATTCGGACTTCCTTAAGTTTCACGGACTGCTGTCTTCCTTTTTTAAAGGACGTAAAAGTAACGGCTTTAAAAAAGTAACAGCTTTAAAAAAGTAACGGATTACCGGAAGTTACTTTTCAAAGTAACGTTAAGGATTAACACCAAAACGTTACCTTTCAAAGCAGCAAGTCCAACTATGATGAATATACTAAACGGGCACTTAGAAAAGTATTGAACTGTTCATGCTTCTGTTTATATTCCATGATGGAAGGGAAATGGACTACACCATGAAGGCCTTCAAAGCAGAAACTATTCCCTTTTTGAACAAAATCTTCCAATCCATCCTAAATAAGGAAAACATCAGAGCGCATGATACCAGCAACCATAACTACAACACTAAATCGTACTTTACAGGTATTCTGTCAAAAAACAGAGACAAACCTTTGGAAAACTCATTTTAAAGCCACATTGATGTCCACACCGCACATAACGCATATGCAAACTAAATAATCTAAGACTCCTTAATAAGTTTGCAATTAGACTTGCATGAGCTAAGCAAATAGCTAGCTTTTGTCGATAGCTGCACATTAGATTGAGGCACGCAATCTAAGCGCCTGTGAAATTAAACCCATGGAGATACTGCAATAGAAGAGGAAGACCACTGCGTGCCTGTGTAGGAATGATGAACTCTATTCTATACTGCAATTCCAGGATAAGATCCCAACCGAAATGACAAATAAAAAAGGTGTCATAGCTTTCAAGGCGCAGGCAGGAAAAACAAATGCAACGTCAGGTGCTGTGTGGTATCTATTCATCCAGGCATGGAGTTACATTCTTTAGATAGCTAGTCCCCCAGGCTAACAAGAGAACTGAGAGCTATTCAGGAGGATGTGTTTGCTTTTTCAACTGGGCCTCATTTTCATCAAATGATAAGCAAAGAAATCATGATAGTCTCAGACTATGTACAATGGAGCATGAGGTTGCAGAAGAGCAGGTGGGTTTCAGGACAGGGATAGGCGCCAGGGATAAAATTGTCAATCAACGATTTTTCCCAGAAGAGGCAAGACATTTCAACCAACCATTGTTCTTCTGTTTCATTTCAAAAGGCTTTTGACAACGACAGTTATGTGATTTCCTCTCCATAATGTGTACATCATAAACAACAATGAATTGCAAGAACATCTGGGCAAGGACTTTTATCATTCCTTAAGTTAAGCATAGAGTTAAACAGGATGGCAAACTGCTACACTATCCACTAAATATTTGTGCGAAAAAAGCTATGAGAGAAGCCTTAGGTGGCAATGGTAAAGGATTTCAAATTGGTGGTGCACTATATAGTAACTTATGATATATTGATAAATGCAGTATTTTTTGACACATCGGGGATGAACTGCAAGAATTGGCCAACATGTTCATATGGCTGGCAATAAACTAGAGGTAACTACAAAATAAAGGTTATGGTGTCAGGAAAAAGTCATGCAGTCCTATGAACAACAGTTGATGATGAACAGCTGGAGCAAGTGGATTAGCGTATTTGGGATCAACTGATACAGCAGATGGTAGCTGCACCAAAGAATTACGTAGACGACTGGCTATTTGAAGCTCCGTACATCAGTCACTACCAACAATATGGAAAAGCTGAACAGATACATAAACTTTGTGCAACTAGAACGCCTGCTTATTATAATTACACGGCAAGAAGGAAACGATGCCTCGAAAAAGACGGTATACAAGGGTGTACACCAGGCAGTGGGAGCAGAGGAAGGCAAAGCAGGCGCTGGATAGAAAACATCAGCGATTGGAGAGGGCTAGATTTTAATGGAGTAAGGGCATCTAAGAATAGAGAAATGGAGAAGCGTAGTTCATGTGCTGCGCTCGGTGAGAATATGATCTGATCTTAGGAAATAACTCATGAACAAGTAAAACTAGCTTACCTCGGCTTCGCTGCTGGCGCTTCTAAATCAATCTTCTAAATAAGTCCATTACACACGAGCGCTTCGAAGCCATCTCAAAAAATGAACTGGTTGAGGCGGCCGGTGTGTGACCATATTTGGACATGGAGCAGGGCTAGTGCATTAAGCAGAACGAAGATGGCGGGACAGCTGCAGGCGGGAGTACATCATTATATCCCGAATAATTGCTTCCTACCTCTGTCGGCGGCTGCTGGAGTTACCGAATTAATATAGCGACCTAAACTGGAAGATTACCAGACTGAGCTAAGGAGCTCGATACACGCTTACAAAGGAGCGCCAGTTACGTGTTACCAGGAAAACTTTGCATCAAATAGGGTAGTCACAAACACTGGACAACCTCCGCCGCTTATAGGCACTCCTCTAGTTGGTTCGCCACCGAAATGTATTTACCACAAACCGTGCTAGCCTAAATCCCGTGCCTAAGTCGCTCGAAGAAAAGTGAAGTTTTCGATACCTTCTACCTACGTTTATCTTTCATCGCTCCAAGGGGACGACGACAGGGCCTTACAAAAAAATCGGTATATTCATGTGCGATAGAGTGTGAGGCATTTGATGCAGCTTCTCGCTCGCAGCTTATGGCTCTAAATTGCTTAAGATGTGACTCTTACGGTAAGTCGAATCATTAAGTTGAATCATATTCTCTTTTTATGCGAGTGTTTCAATGCTTCCGTTATAGTTTGTAGTTAAATGCGCTAGCAAGATATGCAGTTTTAAGTTAACAATTGTCGTCATATTCGTGGACGTTTCAAAATTTTTATAATATCTGATTAAATTCAGTTCAAGTGACTCACTGATGAAGCTTTAAAATACTCTTGTAATATCATGTACCACCTTTTGGCAAATATTTAGACTGTTACAGCCACTGGAAATTTTACTGCAAGGGTTATGGGCAGTGTTGAGTCCAATAGTCTAAAAGACTAACTAGTCTGATAGTTAACTAAATATGCTATTCTAAAAACTATTTAATTAGTATTTAAAAATATTTAAAATAATTAAAATGACGTCCAAGCATATTTAATGTGTGCAAAGTTACCGTACTACTTTCTGACATATCCGTAAGGGTGGGTCATTACGTCGGTATTATATACCAACGAATCTATATTGCAACTGCTTTACTCAACGCTGGCGCAAGGCGATTGATGAGTGTTGTTCAATACATATAGTTGACTTTCCCCACCGAGAACAATGTTACAAAATTTTTATCAGGCAATTTATTTTGCTTCACAGTAAGAATCAATGCTCCATTGTTGAATAGTCTGTCGACTAGTGCACAGGTGGTGTGGTATTTTAAAGCGTGAACAGATGTCTTTCACCATTTGATGCCACTCCAACATTTCTAAAACTTGAGATCTATCATTAGGATGCAATACGTGGGGCTGAACAGACAGACATCTGGAATCAACTTCATGGAAGCATGAAGCTGCTTTCCCTGCACATGGAATTGCTTGTGCTGATCTGTCTATCTATCTTTGTGCACTTAGGTTGGTGCTAGAATTCACTCTCAAGGGTTAAATTACCCTGCTTGTGTTGCCTCCAGCATAGATAAATCAGAAGGAAACTTTGCTATCAAGACAGACGCCTGTTATAGCCTCAGCAATTTATTTCACTTTGCTTATGTTTTGATTCAGATATTTCATTTTTATTCTGCAAGGATGATCAATATGTGATTGAGTCTCTTAAGATGCGCAAGACAGGTTGTCTGATGATAGTGCTTGCCTTTGTGTAAGCACTAACTGGAACACACTCAAGATATGGCTGATTTTGCTGACATAGTGTAATAGGCATTAGTGCTCGCCTGAGGGTAGAGAGAGGAGAAAGCTTTCCTCAACCTAGATTTTAGTGCATTACCATGTTTTTGCTAACCATTTTAGAATCTGTTAGTACAAACACTTTATGACATTATGCCCATGTGCTCAGGCAAGGCCACACCACGCATCTTGGGAGTATCCTTAACTTAGGTCGGCTATGATACTACAGCCTCAGGTGCACAAACTTGTGTTTATGATATTATGGATTTTACTTTATTTACTCAATTGCTCCAAGAGGAGCTTGCTATCATCCGGTTCCCATCTTTGCTAAAGATTTTATGCTAGTGAGTATAGAGAACTTCTATTCAATTTCTCCTTTCTCCTAGGAAGTTTGTATGCCTGGAACTCATTGAATCATGTTGTGATCCTAGTTTTTTCAAGTATCTTGTGCTTGTTTGATTGTTTTGTTGCCTTTTTTGTTTAATTTAGTTTTATCTGAACTTTCTTTAGAATTCTCATGAGGCAATAATCAAACTTAAAATCCTTAGTTTGGACAAGTGTGAGTTGTATCCAGAAGTAGAATAATGTCATGTTCTAGGTGGTTGAGGTTTGTGAGTCTTGTAACAGGCACTTCTGAAATCGTGCTGCTGAATACTATGTACATTATTAAATTGTTCTCTGTTTTGCCCGATTACTATGCAAATTCATGACATGCATTTTTGTGTGAAAATTTTTTTTCACGGAACTTACAAATCAAACTATGGTGTTAAACCACCATGCAAACTTTGGTATGCATGCCAGTACTGCAGCTTGCTTTGCAGGTACAAAGTGAGTATGAGTCATTGCTGAAGTTATCTGAATGCCTATTTATACTGACAGTCATCATCAGCAGGCAGTCTCAAGCAATATCAGTGTACGCAATCAAACATTCATGCTTTTGTTAAGCTTACTGGCATTTAATAACAAATTTTCGACTTCAGTTGCTGCGTGAAGTCTTAAAGCTTATTCTCCTTTAAATTCTTATGCATGATCATCAGATCTCCCTTTCGTTGAAACTGTATATACTTTGTAGTGTAGGCCTCCTTTGTTGGAATTGTTTTCCTTTGAATTATGGTGTGTTAACTTCAATTGGAAGTATATGCAGCAATTTTCTTCGAATTTCTGAATTTGCTTTGTTATTTAGATCATGCTGTGTCAATTCAGAGCGTCTGAGTGTTTTTTGCTGTCAGCTTAGTTGCATTTTTTGCTTTGCGGTTATTGACTTTGTCTTGTGATGGTTTGCATTTTGGGTGCATATTTTTAATTAGATGTTTGATTGTGGGAGCGCCAAGTTCTGCTTTTCTCATTAGGTGTTGACGACAAAGTATTTCTATGATTGATTTATAGGTTTAGATTTCAATTAGATGTTTTATGGTGATTTATAGGTTTAGATATCAATTAGATGTTTGATGGTGGGAGTGCAAAGTTCTGCTTTTCTCATTAGGTGGTATCTTTAAACATCATAGTATTTCTATGATTTATTTCTATGATAGATTTCTATATTGAATTATGACGCTTCCTATTAGTCTAAACATTTTAGTTAGAACCTGCATGGTAAGGCAGGCGTGCTAACTTCATCAGCAATGGATTCCAGATTTTTTATTGACCTCTCAATGATAAAGATACTCATTATTCTAGGTATAGGAGAAATTTTTTCTTCTATCTAACAGACAAGGGCGCCTCCTTGTCTCTTAAATAAAAGAAAGAATTGCTTGAGCATTTCCCAGCAATCCATTTTGTATCCTAGATGTGTACATTTTGCAAATTTTTTGGGAGTTTTAGCGAAGTCTCAAATTCGTGTGTGGAATTTTGCAGATTAGCATTTTCGTCGTCATATGTAATAGTAAATTTTTTTATATGACGTGTCTAAGCAATATTACTCATAAAAGTATGATGGGAAAAATTTATTTCCATTATACTTAAACTGATGCATTTATGGATTTTTTAAAAAACTTAACATTCTGATGTAAGTTTTGAAACAGGCTTGCTATTCTTGCTGCTGTTGTGGTTATCTTATGTTGCTTGAGGGATATTTTATGCATATGTTTGTTGGTAGGCAATTCCTCTTCTTATGTCGAGTTTCATGATGTTTTCCTTGTAAGTGTGCTCAAATCTGATGTACATAGGCGATAACATGTTCAGACTATCCTTGTATGTGACATGCATGCATGACGATTTTCTTTAGGTATCTGTATGGTACTTGTGGAAAAAGCAGCAGCAAATTTTGCTTTTAGTCATTTATGTCAGCTTCAAGTTTGTTTCAGTAGAAATCTTAATGCCTGTGAATTTGGTCATTTGGTCACTTGGATGTGAGCGATCGTTTTTATGACTATTCCGGTTGAAAAGTAATGTATTGGGTGGATCGTATCGCTGGGTCTCCTGGATTGTTCTTAGATTTAAAAGTTCTATTAGTTAATTAGGAATATACCTAGTGCGATGGGGTTCAGTTCTGATTCCGTAATATTTCATAGCCATGCTCAGTCTTAGCGTGCAGACTCTTTGTTTCTGTTGTGTGTTGATGTGCGTTTTCGCGTTCTGAACGTAATTTTGTGTCTCGGGGACTGATAAAACAGCATATGTTTCTATTTTGAACTGGTGCGTGTACTCCGCGTACATGCCTTGATCTATGCGGAAGAGCATTCATCTTGTTCGTGTAAGGGTTAGAATTTTTGGGTTAGATAATTAAGGGTTAGATAATTTTTTGCGTCTGCGTCAAGTTTGACGGAGATGTCTTAGTAATCTTCCACATTTTTCCTTGGTCATTTCATGTAAGATGCCTCTGTTACTGTCATTTTCCTAATGCGTTGTTGAAGTGCGATTGTGAACGTGTGTAGTTGTAAGTGCCGGCACCACTGAAAGGGCTGCTCTTTGGTAGCCATCTCGGTAGTAGAAGGGAAGCTGGTCTCGTCTACTCTTCGGAAGGCAGCAGGCAAGCGTAACACTCATCGAGAAAGATCGTGCCGGATTGCGAAGGGAGCAAAGCCAACGCTGGTGGTGTCGTATGCGTGCATCAACACTTTATTTTCGTTCGATTTTCAGGGGAATTAGACAGGCCCGAATCCACTAGTTCTAAAGCTATTAGTAGAAGATCACTTTGACTTGCTATTCTAAAGAAGTGCCTTTGCACTTGAGCTTTCTCTGCAAAATCTTGCCATGGCGATGATAGGCGAGGACTGCTATTTCTACTATAACTCTACTTGTGCAAGGGTAGGTGTTCATGGAACCCGTTTAAACATTAGTATCTTATTTCATGTATTGCATACTATAATGAATTGCATGAAATTTTGCATTTCATCACTGCGCGTTCCAGCTAATTTTTTTACACTCGAAAATGAAGCCTTTACAAAAATGGGATACAGATTCCTGTATCTTTTAACTTTTTTTCTTTACCACGTCGTTTAGCTCATAAGATTCTTGCATTTTTGAAGAATGTTTGTGAAGATGAGGTGATACCTTCTTAAATCAGCTTAGCTTACTTTCGGTCTGATCTAGGGAGACTCGTGTACCTACCGCCATCAGCCAGCTGCACGTAACACTACCGAAATCTGCCAGAACTGGCTGAAAGGCTCGTGCTTCAAACCTAGTTGTACTCTGCGTCACATTGTTGCCAGTTTCCAGTCTTCTGCTTCCGGTGACCAGTCAAAAATGCAGTGTTACTGGGAAAGGCAACCTTCCGGTTGCTTGAAGCAAAATTGCCCGTACTTCCATTCGCTTCGGAATTCTCCGTTGCCTGTTGGGTCACCGGCTGTTGCAGCTATGCCCGCAGTATTGCCCCCATCAATAGGCATCGCCAGTCACTTGCCCGCTGTTCAACTTTCAGGTAGTCCCTTTGTTGGTCAGCCATTGCCTGGAAATGGGCTTAATGTGAATGCACCTGGTGCAATTTTCATAGGTCGTGGCCTAACAGTTGTTAATCAGCCGAGTCCCTTAATAGGGGGTCCTACGCTGCTCAGAGGACCTGTACCAAACCTACCAGCCTCGTTGCTGCAGTCAACGACTGTATCAGCACCATCATCTGAGCCGTCAGCTCCAGTAGAATTGACTGTTAGTGAATCTACTGCATCATTGCGAAAGGTAGAATGAAGTTTTAATGCACTGTTATGCTACCTTTTCATTGACACCATGTTCGTTAATTTCGTTGGACGCTTGCGTGGGTTTCCGTTTATTTGAAGTGCTTCATTTGGTTTTTGTCGGGCGTTTTCTTACGTTTTTTTTACCCTATTAAGAAGCGGTTTGGATGACCCGTTGATGAAATATGTTTTTGTGTGAAAGGCTGACGTTGTCGTTAGCGTGGATGATGTACCTCCTTTCATTTGATTTTCTTTTTTGTAGGACTTCGAGAAGGTAGTTCCACGCGGCGCCACTATCCACATAAAGCCGAGTATCGCCCGCTTGATGGCTCCCCAGGCCCAGGGTCCGGGATATGCACCTGTTCTAGGTAAACGACGGACTTGCGTTTATTGAGTACGTGAATTCAGTCATTGCTTGGAGTTCTGAGTAGCTGTAGTATATTGCATGCTTAAGTTGACAAGCATGCTGCCTGGTGGTAGGGTGTAGTATAGCAGGGTACATGCACTCGATTGCTCTGTTTGCGTGCGTTTTCTATGCCTTGCTATTGACTATTGATTTACAGGTCCTCTTCCAAACAACATTGTAGAAAATGTACTTCCCGGTGTCAAGCAAGGTATGTGTATGACGATGACGCAGAAATCAATTTTAATGTTAAATGTCGCTTTCTAAACTAATGTAGATGGTTTGTTTAGGAATTATGTATGTATGTAGGTCCGTGTGTATGTAGGTCTGTGTGTATGTATGTATGTATGTATGTATGTATGTATGTATGTATGTATGTATGTATGTATGCATGTATGTATGTATGTATGTATGTATGTATGTATGCATGCATGTATGTATGTATGTATGCTAGTATGCTATTCTGCTATTATGCTTGTATATATTTTTGGTTCGTCTGGTATTTCAGAGCATTTCGGAGAGCAAGTGCGTTTATTCAAGGAAATGTTGGCGGGAAAGTCGCCAATTAGTAAGTGTCGTTTTATGTAATGCCCAAACTTCAACATGTTTTGACTGGACTTACTCGTCCGCTGATTTTACGCGCGTTCTTCGTGTAGTAGTAATGAAACTCTTAATATTAGGTTGTTTGTTCTTAAAATCTTCTCAGGCTGCGATATTTTGGTTTTAATAAAATGTCTTTTTGTCCCCCCAAAGGTGCAGTTGCAAAGCCTAGTGAGCTTACTATGAACTCAAAAGAGCGATTCTCGCCAGGTTAGTGATTAGTCAGAATATGAAATGATTTTTTTTGGGGGGGAGGGGGGTCCGTTTACTAGTTGGTTCCTGTTTTCCCTGTTGCCCTGTAAATGGTTTTCCCCTTTTATGCAATCGTAACTGCTTATGCTGTTGTGTATTTCAAGCCTTGCTTGTGGCTCACTCCAAGTATCAGAATGTCATGATAAGTCGCGATCGTTAAGTATTTTGTTTTGTTTTTGTTTTGTTGTTGATGGTGTCGTTTCGTTTTTGTTATTATTTAGTTATTCATTTTAGGTCAAGCTAAATATTGACATGCTTCAGTTGAATATATGGGAATGTGTTTTGCAGTGAATAAGACCATTTATGGCGAGAAGTCTCTTTCTTACTGTCGTTCTCTTTCTTACTCTTATTTGCTGTCTGCGGGGTTGATATCATGCGCTCGGCCTTCTCTTGTAGTCGAGCATGATCTTTCCGATGAATGGAGTGACGTTGACAACAAAGAGCTGTCACGTGGTAAGCGACATGACGATGGTCGACGAGTGGAAAGTCACAGAGAAAAGTCGCGAAAGAGAAGGCGTGACCGACGTGGTAAGGAATTGCGAACGTTCCGTTGTTTTTCAATCAACTCTTTCCTTCCTTCCTTCCTAAGAGTAGAAGATGTGCGTGCATCATTTGTGGACAACTTCCTTGATTGGATGGTTTGTTGTTTCGGCTGATATTAAAAAGCCTTCTTTGACTCTAGGTCAGGATCACTCCTCATCGTCGCATCACAGAAAAGCATTCAGCCGATCGTCAGGCAGAGTGACGTTATCTAAAGCAGACCAAGGTATCATTTTCTTTGAATGTATACCTGATTCGTACGCTGGCTAATTTAGTTGCTAATCGCTTATGACTTCTGAAGGTTAAATTAGCAGGATCTCCGTTTATAATATGTGAGGTATGCATTTTTGCCACTTTTTTATTGTTGGTATCATTGCAAAATTTCTAAAGCATACCTTGCAGAGTTACTGAGTAGCTGCCGTATGGTAAAGCTACATGTGCAATCTGTGGCTTGCCTATATCTTATCCTTGCCTGACTCAATCATTTTTCTATGGTTTTGTTTGTGATTTTTTTTTTCTAGAGCTTCTTGAAGGGGACTATAAAGATGTACCTCTGCACAGTGATCGTAAGAGCGTCCGCAGAAAGCGTACCACGTCGGCGGCGCACTCGGATGGTGAGCTCGATCTTCATGTCAAGCCACTAGAACAGGTTCTTCGAGAGAAAGCCATCAGGAGAATGGCTGAAAGGAGTGGGAGTAAAGATTTGCGGGATTCAGGCGAGGGTAAGGAGGTGACTAGTGATCGCCTGCCTGCGAGTGACGACGATATACAAAGGGCTGGAAGGCGTGGGCGATCTTCTAAGCGCTCCACTAAAAGCGCAACTGTTGACTCGGAAATTGCAGCCCCGGTACAGCCACCGCCTGGCGACGAGCCAAAGGCTGATATTCTCTGCGACGGAGCTCGCTCAGAGTCGAATGGAGAGCTAGGCGTAGCCCGACCAGCTGCAGAGTCGGTTGGAGTCAACAGCGAAGATTCAGCAGCAAAGCAAGAGGAGTCTAACGCCATGCCGCATGCTGGAGAAGCTGGTGTAAGCGAGGATGCAGACTTGGCTTACGCTAGTGACGGTACCGATGTTTCTTTGGATGTGCCGGACGAAGAAATTGAGTCTTTGCACATGCCTGTCGATCTGAAAAGTGTCCCAAGTATCACTAAGCAACGCGATGATGCTGCTGCTAAGAAGTCACGCCGCTCTAGCAAGTCGAAACCCCGTAGTGTCCGCAAACCGTCTTCCGGCTTCGACAAGCTGGACGACAAAAAGCTTGGTAGTGGTGCATCATTTGCGTCACGCGATGTGGCTGCAACTTATGAGCGACAGACAAATAACCGGAGACGGTTAGGTTCCTCAGACAACCGTCGCAATCGAGTCTCGAAACCCCAACCAGCTCAAGTCAAAACAGATAAGAAAGCGCAATTGCGTACTGGTCAGCCGCCCTTCGATAAAAAGCCTTGCTCCCTAGAGAAAGTGGTGGCCGTTGAGCAAAAACTAACGGGTAAGCTTGTCGGTAATGCTGTGGTGGCAACAGCCACCAATAAAGGTAAGTCCTTCGCGAAGGAAAGCTCGCGTGTAGCGGACTCACTAGAAATCCCAGGAAGATCAGCTGTCCCTGCGCCCCCTCAACAGAAACCTGAAATCAGCACGGCTGGTGGCAAGGTCCATGTCAAGTCTTTCGAAGAAATTATGGCTGAAAAACGACGGCGGAAATTCGGTGCGCCTGAAGTTCATGTTATCTCTGATGATGGTGACGGGTGTGATCCAGTCGTGAAGCCTGCTTTCGGAGGAACATCAAAGAAAGTTGCGGCTTCTGTTACAAATTTGCGATCCAAATCGGAAGCAACGAAGGCCACGGTCCTGTCAAAGCCTGTTGCTGCCCTACACTCACCTCGGCCAGGTGCGCAAGACGCCGTGGGATCCTCCGATGCCGATGCAAAGAAGGCAGCTGAGAGGCGCGTCAAAGTTGCGCGAAAGTCTATTCAGCTGTACAAACCACCTGTGAAGGAAGGTTTGTGGGAATTCCTGCTCCGTTTATTATTATTATTATTATTATTATTATTATTATTATTATTATTATTATTATTATTATTATTATTATTATTATTA
>QQSS02201838.1:0-12079 GCA_003687565.2 Craspedacusta sowerbii
TTTTGGATGATGCTATCTGTAAGAAGCATCCCACCTTGGCTCACAAAGGATTTGATGAAAGACTTGAAGATGCTCTCAGGCTGGACAAGCTTCAACTTTCAAAGACCCTTTTAAACTATCAAGTTCCAACGGTTTTTCCCTCGAGTGGATTTGGAAAGTATGCAGATTTTGATATAGGCCTCGTAAGAAATCTGATCCGTTACTTTGTGAGAAAGCCTCAGTGGTTACAGGCCACATCTGGCATTCCGGCTGTGGAAAATCTTCAGACTTACAATTGGGCAAATGCAAACCCATTGGCCTTGGTGGCGCTGCTCTCAGAATTTAGAAACTGGATTTTCCATAATACTGGTTGCATCACGAACTTCTCGCAGATGTGGGGTGACTTACTGAACGTACTTCATGGTCTTAAGTTTGATACTAATAAAGTAAGCCATTTCAAGTCGGGGCCGCTAGATTATGGAAGTAAAGTTGTGGTGGAAACGGTTAAAGAAGCTCTGCGAACGGTTAAGGATCTTCTGACTGAAGCAATTAGGATACAGGAGAATACTGCTTTGAAGCAAGAATTTGCTGATTTGGAGCTACGAGTGGTGGATGTGAAAAATGAAGTTCAAAAAGAGGCAGAGTTATCGAAAAAGGAACTAATCACTGTTCAAGATCGCTTAGAGAGAATGCAGACTGAACTCAAGAAGCTACAAGTTTTTCAGGGAACTTCGGAAAGCCCTATCAGCGGTAAGTCAATAAAATTTAAGCAGTACCAGCTTTAGTCGCCCTGCTTTATGCACTTCTGATCGATGCTAATACTTTGGTGATTAAATAAGGATGTGAAAAAGTTCAAGACTTCCATGTAGTTAAAGTGAAGTAATAAAGTTGGAATTATTAGGTAGTTGAAAGAAAAAATACAGGTTGGAAAAATATTTGGATAGTCAGGACCACAACATTATGGGAACAGAGTTGTGGTGGAAGCAGTGGCGGATTTGTCAAGTGATCTTGTTGCTAATCGAGAATTTGCTAAGTGCGGAAGGTTGTGGATCGGTCAGCACTCGAATCGTCTCTTATTAGACATCGATTAGAGGAAATTTATTGTAAAATACTGAGGCTTACGTGTCGAGAAAAAGGTTATGGTACGCAAAAAGTTAGACTAAGGCTTGTGCTGTTGACTAATCTATAGTTTATATTTGCATATTTCTTTGTATAAGGAGTATGGTGAGGATTTAGATTTGAAAACCTTGAGCATAAAATGCCTTTTTCATATGGCTGTAGCTCTTTGGCAGAAAATACGGCGAATAAATACAAGTTAAATTTCGTCAAACTCTTGGTATCAACAGTTTCATCACTCTGTTAAGTGTACTCTCTCTCTCTCTCTCTCTCTCTCTCTCTCTCTCTGTGTCTCTGTGTCTCTCTCTCTCCTGCTCTTTCTCTTTCTGTCTCTCTCTCTCTCTCTCTCTCTCTCTCTCTCTCTCTCTCTCTCTCTTTCTGTCTCTCTCTCGCTCTCTCTCGGCTTTGATGGCTGCGTGAACCAAAAAAATTGAAATAAGCTTATGTAATAGCTATGGCTGTCTGATCGAGAACAGTAAGCAGCCTGACTGTGATCACTAGTCAATTATGCCCAGTAAAATCTTCGAAATGTGATTAAAATCTTAAAAGATCCGACTGCACTCGAAATTTTTGTTTTATGAATTTTTTGTTGAGAGTTTTAAAAGTTTTATCAGGATTTTTTCCAACCCGTCACGGACTCGAACATTTTGAATGATGATAGTTCCTAGATATTCGCGTTGTAAATCAGCTGACCCACCATAAAAAGTTGTTTTGAAATGAGGAAGTTTCATGATTGCACAGGGCAAATCGAACGCCTTTGAAAGGCATGTGTTTGCAAGACGTGCGTGGACCAGCACGTGCGCACGTGCCAACGAACGCGTGCGTTCGAATCGAATGCCACAATTGTATCAGTTTCATCTTTCAGAGCGATCTCAGCCTTTCGTAGCTAACTTCATCTCGCTATCTTGGAAGATTTTAATAATGAAATCGCTAATCTTGCGAGGTGTGCGTAAATAAATTATTCATCTCGTGAGCGAAGGCAAGGCTGCTTTCATTGTAGCAAAATAACTTTAAATCAAGTCATTGATAAATAATCGTGAGCTTCTCTGTTGTACCGTTTCAGATGGTTTCGTGCGAGCGCAGGAAGCATGTTGGCGTGTTCACGAGGATTTGTTGAAGAGCAGGGAGTTGGATATTTACGGTGATCAGATTGACGGCAAGTCGAAAAGTGACATGATGGTATCGCTGGTAACAGTAAGGAGTAAAGACGTGGATTTGACCAGGCTTCGGGAAGCGGAAGAAATTGAATATCACCTGAAGAGAAGCTTTTCAGATTTGAAAGTTCTTGATGTTAGTAAAATATTTAATAAGGACCGGGTTGTGTTAGTACGAGGATTACCGGGTTCGGGCAAGTCCACCTTCTGTCACTTTATCCTGCGCGAGTGGCAAGCCGGCCGATTGTGGAAGGATCGCAACTACGACTTCGTGTTTTACGTTAATGCACCTTTTGTTTTCAATCTTTTACTTACTGGGCCGGTCAGTGCAGACTCCGTTTTGAAGGCATTATATCCTGGCGTTTTCAGCGAGATTACCTATGAACAGCTCCGCCAGTTAAATTATTTGGTAATAATCGACGCCATAGATGAATGCGATGTTGAGAAAATTTGTTCTTCAGCACCATCCATGACATCAGCGTTTGCTATCAAACAGTTGATTATAAGTCGTGAGAAGTACGACCGCATTGTAGTTGGTCGACCTCACGCCTGCGATGACGTCCGTGAGAAGCTGTTGAAAGAAGTTCCCTTCAATTTCATCGAGGTCGTCGGATTTTCAAGCGAACAGTTAGAACTTTATGTGAGGAAGTTTTGCGATCCTGATTGCGATAAAGCTGCGGTTGTTTGGAAGAAACTGGAAGATAACCGATCACTTTTCAGCATGGCTCATCTTCCGGTTTTTGCGAATATTGCCTGCAACATTTTGAGCGAGTACAATTCAGTTCAAATCAAAACGCAAACCGAACTTTACGTTTGGGCGTATGCTGTGTTCCTCACGCGTCATTTGAAGAAACATCAAACTGATGTGGATGTGAGTACGTTTAAAGCGTTGTTTCAGAACGATCGTTTAATGGACGCTTTGGCTAAAGTCAGCAGCATGGCTTACAAGAATTTAACTAGCGGTAAGATTTTCTTCGAGCAAAATGAGTTATCGTTATCTGCCATCGAATTAACACTCGTGTCATCTTTTCTCGTTCGTCGACAAAAGTTTCTGTGTTTCTCTCACCTGACTCTGATTGAATTCTTTTCCGCAATTTATTTATTCATAAACCGGGTGAAGTTTCATGAGAAAATTCTTCGGAACGAACATTTGCGCGATGTGTTTCACATGTACTTCGGACTGCTCGGTGCATCAGCAACAAACTCCGATTCTCCTGAAATTATTTGCACGTTCGTCCAACCTCTCATTAAAAAGTTTAAATTTCGTCCTATCGACAAACATCCTCTCAGCGGTGGCATCGGTCGTTCGGTATTTAGGATGGGCGAGCTTCACGATCTGTTCGTGAACCTCACTTTCGAATTTAGAAATCCTCAGTTGTTGCGTGGAGAAGATGTTTACTGGGAGAATGGCGCCTATCTTCAAGTTCGTCATCATCACGAGTTGGATGCCGTCGTTTACCTTGTTGACAATCTCATTCACAGTAAGCGAGCAGTCCTGTGTTTATACATCCGCCCGACAGACAATCAGCTATCGCTGACGGAGTGTGAGAAAGTGAGAGATTGTTTGAAGCGGAGTGGCGTGAATGTAAACGAGCTTGAATTGTTGTGGATCTCACCAACGAGCGAGCAGATGGAAGTTCTTGGGGAAGTCTGCTCGCTCGTTTCACAAGTTGGGCTTGATGGCATTCAAGCGACGAGCGAGGGGTGGAAGATTTTCATTCAGTCGGTTGTGAAGAAATCGAAACAAAACGGAACGCTTCGACTCCAGAAGATGGACATTCTTGACTGTAACATGGACGAAGCGATCCGGAGTGAATTGATAGAACTCGGCATCTACGGAGTATGATAGAAGAATTTTATTGTAATTATTAATTTTTTTATCTCTCTTATAAGGAAGTGCTATTGAGCGACGTCAAACGATGGTGGCCGCGCGAATTCGAAATAAATTTTTTTTAATAGCGAAATTGTTTTCCGATTATTTTTCTGACGTTTTTGATCTCATTTATTGCCAGGAATAAATTTTTCTCTTGTTGATGCTTAATTATTTTTTTTTTTTTACGTTTTTGTTTTAATTTCTGATCGGAAAAAACTGAATGATTGCGTCCTCGTGCAATCTGGCTTGATGACGTCATCGCAGAACCGTCTTGTGTTTAATTGTCATCGCAAATCGTAAAATCATAATTTATTGTTCCTAGGAATGTTTATGACAACATAGTACTAATAATATTATGTTATATTAATGTCATGTTATGTATGATAATAAGTATTATGTTATAGTTCAGTGTGCGACTTGGCACGTTTTGCATGTAAAGATTTGTTGTTTGAACTTTTGCAGACAATTAATTCATCTGCTAGTTGGTGATTGTCAATTGGATGAATATGTCAGTAATTCGTAGCAGAGTCATAGAGCCAGTTTTCTCAATTGACGAAAATGTAAATTGTGTGGATACTCGAATCTCGTGAAGTTCTTTGCTTGTGCAGTCCGAGCGTCAAGCAACAAGAAAAAAGCAACCGTAAACATTAAATTAGTTGAATTTCTTAGCAATGTCCTACGAGAGCTGACGTACAGGCGATCTATAGCATACCTGATCAGTCTGCGCGTCTACGTTAGCATCCTAAAGAAAGTGAGCAGAGCATTTCCACACGAGCTCGTACAACATCAATGGTGGAAGAGATGTTTTTTTTTCATTTTATTGTTTTGCTTGAGCAAAATACTCATTTTCGTAGCGAATAAAGAGATGGATTCCTTTTCGAGAATATGAACGATGACGGGTGTAGCGCCTGTGTTGTTTTTTAATGCTATTTTTCATGCGAGTTCATACTTCTCTGCTGCCGAGGTATGTAAGACACTTGATATGGACGTAAAGGTATTCTAGGGCTACTGACCCAGTTTTAATGAATTTGCAGAACCAAGCACGAAATCCGGAGGATTAAAGAAATCCGTCAATAAGCGATTGGCGGATGCATCCGTTCATGTTAGCCTTAACTTAGCTTATGCGTTTAATATGAACATCTTTGCAGGATTTTTTTGGTAATTGATAGTAACCTGCTTTTCGTGCCGCAAGAGATTTTTCTGCTTATGGCATTTTGAAGTAATGCTTAATCTCTTGCTTCTCAGTTCAGTTTTTAATTAGATCCTAGTTGCTGGCATTGGGTCGATATTTTCGTTTTCGAAAAGAACACGTAATTATTCTGTGAAAGGACATGTCCGTTTTTACGCATTCGTAGAAGCCCCCACGAGCTGTTAATTTGAAAATTGACCATGTTCTCTGTGATAGGAATGCAGTTTGCGTAGATCTATTGCTGAGGGACGATGTTGTTTTATGGCATCGATATTTAACATGCAGCCATCAGGGGCACGGTTTCCTGCTGTTAGTGCACTCTGCGACCCTTGTGCAGGAGCGTACCTCCCGTGGTTAAGTCTATCTCCTTACCCTAAGGGGGGGGTTGGCGTTCTCCCACCACGGAGAGATCTGCATTAGCGCATGTTCTAGGCTTCTAGAGTCTCCTCTCTTCTCGGTCCTAGCTATTCGTTTCCGTATAGCTCCGTAATATATGCTTTGCTTTAACACGCTCATGCATTCCGTCTCTCCTTGGATTTTTTGTTCAGCACATCACATGGCGTCACAGATTGTTTCGGTTTCTGATAGGTGAAATCTGAAACGCTGTAGCTAGAATGAGGCTGGTATGAATGTATATACGTATGTAAGGATTGTTTTGGCCATCGCGTTATCATGTTCATTGCTGTTCTCGCCTGCACGACCTACGCATCTGCTGTGAACAATCAAGCCGACCGATGATGATTATGACCTTGAAATTGTGCAAGGAAATACTAAAACATACTTTCGTCTTAAACTTTGCTCTTTAACTGCAGCTACTCTCGAGGTCACGTCGTTTCTTTAAGACAAACGGATCAATATATGGAAATAAGGTATATATGAATATATATTGTATGCGTGAGTATATATTTATGTATAGTCTTAGATCTAACGTCCGCATCAGTTTGACTGTCGCGCCCGGGAATTCAAAAGGGCTGAGTTGACGCGCAATGAGTTGACGTAGGATGAATTGACGGCATACCTCTATTCCGCGTTGGCAGGAGGCCGACTCTTCCAGTTCTGTTTTGCAAGCCAACTCTTCAGACGACGACGTCATGCACTAGCTCGTATGGCATTCCAAATGAAGATTCTCTTCGTTTGAAGATAGTCGCTCATACTGGGTAGCAGTGCTTGATTTGTGTAGTGTAAGCGCGTGCTCGAAATTTCCACCAGTCGACTGCTTGCATTGGCGCTTTCATTGAGACAGACTGTTGCACTTTTGCTGACCATGGCTTTTTTTCACGTGACGCGATTGTCCAAAAGAACGAGCAGGAAATCCAGACGCTTCATTGTTTGTAACATCACGTGCATTTCATGGCATATTTTAGCATGTTTGCGCTTCGTTGGCAACGTCGAGCGATCTTGCTTAACTTGGACTTTCATCTTCAAAACCGAGCTGCGAAGCTTGCACAGAGAGTTGATGTGGTTGTTGCGAGAGACGTATTTGCTTTTGAACTTTCGCAAACACATTGTTGGCTGATGGGAAGCCAGCTTTTTATCTCCCTTATGTCTTCGTCCCCAGAAATAATACTGACGATTCTTCGGGATGACACCAGTGCTTAGTAAATCCTGCATCGTGGAGATATACCGTTTTGAACTTTCTTGTATCAGCGCACGAGGTTCTTTTAGGTACAAAAAAATTCAAATCATATTCTGGTACAAGCATGAGTACAAGTACCTCACACGAGATTAGCACCATGTAAAGTAAAAACAGCTTCATAACTGCATAAATACTCCGCAAGCTCGACTTAATATTAAGGTGATTATTGTCAAATGCACCTTCATATTTGGCACTGCCATAACGTGGTTAGGCAAGGCGCCATTCGAGTAATCGCTTTAGTAGCATAGTAGTGGAAAAAGTTGCGGCTCGCTATATTGCCAGTCGCCACAGGTTCAACGTTGTTGTATCATTTTTCGTAAATAGCCTGAACATGATGACATACGAGCTAAAAGTAAATTAGTTGGGTTCTTTTGCAAGGCTTTGCCTCTTCACAGTTTAACCGTTTTCATCATTTAGCTAAGCCAAAAGTAACGCGGGTGCTTTTGCATATCATTCATCTCCTAGTTTTATATCGATAATGACAAAAATATCAAGTAGGTGTTAACTTGCTGTTCCCAGTAAGCAAGCATGTAATTTCAGCTATTGTTGCAGGTGAAAAATCTATAGATACATATGAAAGTAGAAATATAATACTTTTAAACCTCTTCTGTAGATGTTTTGCGAACTTCTAAAGTAGCAGATATGCTAAGCGATTATGGAAGGGTTCGTAAGGGCACTAGGAAAGTGCGCTTTTCCTTCAAGCTAGCTATAGTGTTCACCATGCCGTCTTTGCATGATTGGATCTCCTCTTAAGCACAATTGCGCAAATCCAACGTAGTGATCAGGTCACGCGCGTGAATTGGAATTACATCTTCCTAAAACGTTATGCTATGTTTATGCTATGTTATGTTATGTTTATCAACTAGGAGCGTCCTAACCTTAACACCTGACTCTAACTTTATTTATAGTGTAAGTGGTTTCTTAAAAAGAAGACAATCAAATCAAATATGTTTATTCTGTGTTATGATATGTTTATCAATTAGGAGCGTCCTAACCTTAACACCTAACTCTATCTTTATCTGTCTAGTCTATCTCTTCCTCACCTTTCTATTTTCTTCTTTCCTTACCTTTCCCCTCTAGCTTTCCTTGTTACCATAGTACCATAACAATTCAATTGATTGTCACTTCTTATCATATGCTGGTTGAATTATTTATTTCTCCCACGCGCATTGCGTTTATCGTGTAATTGGTTTCTTGAAAAGAAGACAATTTGTCAAATTCAAAAAAGAGAGTAGATGGAGACCAAAAAACAGATAACCTAAAAATCAGTGCGACGCTGAGAATGCATGCACACAGAAAAGCATAATTGCCAGATTTAACAGTATTTCAAGACATCTTTCCCGTTAAAAATTACTTCGCACTCAGGAAGCGTTCTGAAGGGTGACGATGCTATCTCCCCACTCTGTTGCAAGTGTGCGATAAGCATTAAGATGAGGTTTCAATGTACAGCGGACTCCGTTGATAGGAGTCTCCGCAAGGACATGAGCTTAATTATTATACTTAGACCTTTGGAACGCTGGTGGTGTGTCCTGTAATGTACGTTTCTGGAAAGAAATAAATATTGTTGTTGTTGTTTTTGCAGTTGTTGTTGTTGTTGTCGTTGTTGTTGTTGTTGATAGTCCTGGAGAGTCGTTCAGCTACGCTGCAGCCAACTAAAAATACAAGAAAAATAGTGGCTTTAAGCCCTTGTTACATTTTCGGACATCTATCAGTTGGCAAGTAAGTGCAAATCAAAAAGGTGGAGCTTAAGAAATTTTCGTTTCACAACATAAAACGATTATCTTTACCAACCTTCTCAAAGATGAGCAGAGCGCAAACGTTAAGAACCAAGGCACACAAATGTTTTAAACATAGAAAAAATTAACAAATTCGTCAAACGACAAGGATGCTAGGTCCAATTTGAAACTTGAACAAAATGGATCGACACATCGAAATCCTCAAACAGTCTTTAAAAGTCTTAACAAACAAATAAGCCGACCACAAGAACGGCATTTCTGATCAAGAAACTTTACCCAAGGGCGACATGCAAAACATTATTTTCCATGTGTCAAATCTGCTTTGTGTTGGCACATAGGAAACTAGAGTTAGCTAAACTCTGTGTAGCTCTGATTACACAACACCGCATGGAGATCCTTGGACTATGATATAGTTGCAGAAAATTTTTTTGGCACAATAAGCTATAGGAAAACAGGCACAAATACCTACGCAGCACTATTTTGTCTTAATCGACAGCCTTCGAAATTCCGCCTATGCAAGTTACACCTCTTCCCAGCATTTATAGATGACTTAATCAGGGACTTCAGACGTGATGGGCGCCATTTTTGCGGATGACCGTCTCTCTGTGTTTTTTTTTTTTTTTTTTTTTTTTTTGGTGCATTACACTCTGAGCTGATACGACGACTTTGCGCAGAAACTGTCCAGACTGAAACATGGTCGTGACAATGGATAATGCTTTTCAGCCCCGATTCAAATTAGCAGACTGTAGAGGTATTCTAGGTATTCGTTACTTTGGTGAGCGAATCAATTTGCTGCAATGCGACGAACTATTAATAAACGATAAGGTAACGTACCTCTCTCTTACTTTTTTAGCCGTCTCTGTTGTTACTAATCTAATGTAAGTACCTCCCATTCACCTTCTTAGCCTGGCCGTGGATCCAATATCATCATGGCTGCTTAAATTCTGGATGAAAGGGTATGCACCGCGGCCATTTGGGGGGGGGGGACAATTTCTTCATCACAAAGATACCGTCAAAATTTCAGAGTGCTAAATATAGCTAGGTTGAAACTTGGGAATTCGACAAACGGCCACGATCTTTAATAAAAAAAGTCAAGTGTCATGTGCCACGTGCCTAAGCACTGCATCCCAGACGGAACATGCTAGGCTACAAATCGAAAGCCACGGTTTAACTGGTAATTCATTATTTTAAGCCGCATGCAGTTTGCACAAACATACTCTTAACACAGCACTGATACGGCACAAAGACGCGCTCTAACTTATTCCTTCTTCACAGTAGAGGAACAGGTATCTTTCAGACACTTACACTTGCAGTCATGAAAAATCTTAGAGCACTATAAATTATTAACTTAGAATGAATATCACAAATCACGCAAGCATAACGCAAACACACACAAACCCATCGCTTTCATGGCAACAAAAAGACACATTCGTTGCAAAACGGACAACGAGAGAAAACCACCATATATATTTCATATCGGTTACCAAAGTACGCCAGTAACGATCACAAGCCGACCATGCAACACTAGCGCCTGGTTTATATGTTGTCTTTAGGGCTTCTTTTGTCTGCCTCTTTTTTCGTAAGCTCACAAGGTAAAGCGTGCCAGTGATCTGCTGGAAAATTTAATACTCGATGTTACTTGATCTGTTACAGTACTTGCTCTACTGTCCCTCCCCTCCTATGCCGCACCTGCCCCTGTTTATCAGATGATGTTCTTGATTTATATTCGGCAGGGTTTGACGAGCTTGAACTACATCATTTATCTGGCTTGCGTCGAGCAGCTCGACTTTAGCGGCAACTACCTTACAGACTGCGCGTTTCTATCATTACTGCCGGCCTTTAAAGAGCTTGTCGTCGATGCTGCAGCCGTAGAGTTTTTGGTCAGTTGTGCACCTAATGGACTGCAAGTCGTTGGTGCTACGGCGCAACTTTGAATTCCGGCTACTTTCCTGTTTTTGTCTTCGCTGTTTGTACTTGCACTTTTAAACTTCCACTCTTGGATAGTCTCAGAGAACGCTTGGCGTTGGAAAGATGCTCGGATATAATTTTTCTCGTTTAAAGGTCCTTACATCGAGCGAAAGCCTGCTTAAACTTATGTGCTTCAATGTGTCGCTTGGAAGCCGACAGAGTTCGTCGGTCATCTTTTTGTGCCGGCATTTTATATGAGCACCATTCTCTACACACACCAGCACACGCATACACAAGTACGCACGCACGTACACATACACACACACCAACTTCAATTTCGTTGACAAAGTGGTGGCTGATATATACATTTTGTTTAACATTCTTGGAGGAATTGCTCTTATATTTTGTAACCTATAATTACTGAATCACTCCATGAGCGCAATGTTGCAACGGCATTCAAAAGAATTTGATCTTCAACTTCTAAGCTTTTCATTGCAACTGCATTGTCGGTTTACATGCAGCCAGTGTAGAGGCAAGAAAGATTGAACGAACTTTTAGCCGACGTTATAAAATATCGCACTGGTTATTATTGGATAACGGTATTAATCCACAAATTGAAGAGGCGCAGACAATTGCCTAGTAGTACACCTTTTCCGACGAAATCTCAAACAAAAGTCGTCTATAATAAACTGCAGTAAAACTGCCTCATTTTCGAGTTAGTAACTTTAATGTCTTCACCTTTGTATTTGATACTATTAATTCCATAAATTTAAGTTCCTTTGCATAACCATGATAGCTAGGATGTACTAGCATGAAGATATAGTTGAATAGTTTTTGAATAGCTGTCTCTCAACACTCGCCAGCTTCTACCATCGCCATTCATAAATATTAATGTACAGCTAAAGTGTGATAAGGTCTTCATGTGTAATTATCTTAAGTTCCGAGATAAATTAAGAATCACGATTACTATACCCAGAAATCAATCAGAAAGGATAGGTTTGAAGTATGCTCAAACCTGCAATTCATCTTTGAGAAATATCCTATCTTGGATATTGCTTTCGGCGTATTTGTTAAAGGTAAGAAAGGCCAAAACTCTATTTCGAAGGAAAGAGATAAAGATCTTAATGATTGGTTCCAAAGTAATGTGCCAGAAAGTTACCATTTTGAACTTATTACTGGTTTATCTTTTTCCACGCTTGCTATTATTATTTTTTATTTAGCATATAGAGAATAACGGCTCTACTCCATCGAGTTGGTGTTATTTTATACTATTCCTATACGATACCTACTAGCATCACTCAGTTCTATTAGGTCTTCTAATAGACCTGCCGCTAAGCAATCATAAGTTTTTGAAATTTGCAAGCTTGAGACAATTGTTCCTTTTAAATTTGTTCTTTTTTATCCTTTGATTTGATGTCGAGCAGGAAAGTATCACATTAAATAGATCCTGATGTATAGTGCGAGCATCATGTAGCAAGTGAAAAAGTT
>QQSS02201849.1:0-24845 GCA_003687565.2 Craspedacusta sowerbii
CTGTTCAAACTGGCTTTCTCAGTGTGCTTCCTCGTGCCGAGGTCTCGGAGGTCCCATCATGGAGGCAATCCATGACAAAGTAAAAGATTCTGTCTGTTTTTGGAATTACATCGGAATAAGCGCGTCAGGAGCAGGTGATCCAAAACATTTAGGAATCAAAAACTTATGAGGATACCTAATTTATTGGAAACTTAGAGTTCTGAACTCTATTTTCATGCCCTGTGTTTCCATATCGAGTGGTTTCCTATTAAAAATAGACCACATAGCGAACTTATTAGAAGAAACTTAGGTGAGGTACACTGCGATGCACGTTGAAACGTTGTAGCGGAGCTTGTTAGAACTTACAAGGTATCGGTAAGCATTGTTGTCTCCAGCAAGCAGATGTGTTGCTGGTTCAGAGTATATTGGCCTAAGTTTCTCCCTTGTAATTTCCCAGTGAGAAATATCTTCCATGAGCAAGCTTTCAAAGCGGAGTTGCGATAATGAACTGAATGTTGGTGGTCTTAAATCTTACCTTATATTGGTGATTGAGAAAATTCCTTTTTGCTGCTCATATATTATTCGATTGGAGCAGGCGGTAAATGAAAGACTATTTTTATTTTCCAGCAATATGTTGCATTGGCAGTAGAAATGTAAAATACTTTTGAAAGTAATGCTATTCTTATATAGTTTAAGTCACAGAATTTTGATTACCGACATGAGACAATATTAGCGCAAATTTTGGACCTCCCCGTGTCCAGACGACAACTGGTTGAGCTGTGTCCGTCTTTCCTTGTTTGCCCAATTAGGAGATTTGCGAAAGGTTAATGATTTCCAGCGCAGAATAAGAAACGGAAAATTTTGCTTCTGGATTATGACGCAGCTAACATTTTCTTTCTTTCCAATCCTACATTCTCGAGAACCCAGGAAACCGCATTTAGAAACAACAGAATCAAATGAAATTTTAACTTTGTTAATTTTTCCTTTATCAATCTTGCTTCCCACTGTCTCTGTCTCATCAATAACAACCGGCATATCTTCGCAGCGGCATCGCAAGTGTTTTGAAACTTGACGACTTGGATTTCCATAAATATCGATGGCGCTAAAATCTACAAAGGATTTCTCTTACGCTTTCAGATCTTAAATTACACATTGTATCGTTTGACGGCACCTTGCAGATATTTCACTCTTTGGACACCTTTCTCCCTCAAGTGCAGTTGCTAAGCAGCGGTGATGTTAACAATGTGCGAATCAAAAGTGCGAAAAATAAGTGATGCTAAAGGACGATCGGCTAGATAAGCAAGCGACTCTTACAGGCATCCATATCTTCTAAAGGAGCCGCCAAATATATGCAAGCTGAAGAATATCCCTGTTTGAGGAAACGATCTAAGGAACACAAGAATCGAGTTAGTTCTTTGAAAGGCATTCCAAAAATAGCCTTTCCTTCTCAAAATTACTTAGCAGAAAGCGTACTAGTTTTTAACTTCAAACGCGAAATCTTGAGCCAATTTTAATGTTTATAGGTCTACTTAAGGCTGCTGTAGGCTAACTTTTTAATCAAATTATCACATGCATTGTCCAATCTAATCCCACCGCCAAGATGCTGCTTGGGGTAGTCTTTGGATTTGAGCGCTGATTGAAGGTTATGTTCTGCCTTGAAGCACCCCTTAAAATAAAAGTTTTCTTTACCAATGCATGCAGTGTCTCTAAAATAGTCACAAGATGTATCCTTAATGTCCGTCCCGAATGTTTTGCTGCGATCGGAGGCATCGGGGTAACCTTCTGCTTGTAGGCTAGACTGCTTGCGGGTCATAGAGGTAATCGTATGGCCTCTATGAGATAAAAACTCTATGATTTGGACCGACTGCTTGCGGTCGTACTGCTTGTGAACATACGTGTCTCGAGATTTCACCGTTCCATGGAAGGACTATGCCATGCCTTGCACTTTGCGCTTGAAGGTCCGAAATTTCTGTGACCAGTGACGCACAGCTGATAGACCCGGTTATGTCTTCAAATCTTCGGGCTGGATTCTCAAATTATGTTTGACTATGTACGTGTCATGGTCTGATCCAGGATTGGACAAGAAAGCTCCTGGTTCCTCAGCAAGAAGCATGACTCAAGAACTAACTATCTTTTCATGTACATATTAATTAGGTCGGATTATAATTTAGGGTGTCATAAAACCTTTATATGGCAGTCAGGAAATCGGCTGAACAGTATGGATATTTTATTAGTTTAATTCACGCGTTCGTACAATTTTCGAGTTGGCTAGTTATGGCAAGATTCTATATAAATGGCGATGATATTATGATCAAATATTAAATATAGTAATAGCAATAGTGATAGTAACAGAAGCAGCAAAAGAGCAAGAGTGAGATAGCAGAAGTAGCGCTGACAGCATATCGTCTAAAAGTTATTCCAGTTTTCTCTCTAGTGTCCGCGAAACAAAGAACCTAAAATTTTTGGTGCTGAGGCTTTGACTTCCCATGGATCGACCAGCCCGATTCCGAGATGGCAAGTTCATACAGAGGACAGAGAGAAATAGAATATACTGCCTCAGGGAACAAGCGATCTTTTTGCTTAAGCAGAAGCAACACTGGTGTCTTCCAGCGGTATCGCAAATGCAGTATTATTACCGAGGGATTGTAAGTAACCATGTATGTTCGCAGCCGTTGTGCAGCATTGATGAAGCATTGGACCTTGGGGGGGGGGGGGGAAGGGGCAGAGAAAAAATGGAGGCAAAGCTGCGAGAGAATGCTTCCGACGGGGGCAACAAATTTGCCAGACCTTATTGAATTTGATACAAAACCCCTAAAAAACTTTAAATCAGATATTTTTTCTAGGAAAATGACTATAAATCAATTAATTTTGATTTTTAAAGTTTTTTTATGTTTAGTAAGCAATTGTTTGCAAAGTTTACAATTTCAACGTGGCTTTTGGGCACCCGCGCAAGTTTTGTGCGTCGGAAAGTTCCAGAACCACATGACGGCCAAGGACGATCTCAGATTCTAGGAGTGCCTTGCTGCCTAGTAGATCTCAAAGCATCCCTCCCATCAGAAAGTTGATTCTTGGGTTATTGCAAAATGGCGCAACTACTTGCTTTTGATGAGTTTGGTCGCCCTATTATTATTATGAAAGGCCAAGAGAAACAGGATAGATTGACTGGGCTAGCTGCTCTTAAGGTAAGTTGATTGAGCCCTGTTTTCCTTCAGCTTTTAAAAAAAGTTGCCACACACTGCTGCTATGGGCGTTTATTGCAAAATCCCTCAGTATTTTGAATATCAAAGTCTACTTTAGTTTGCTTGATATTTTCCTTTCCAAGGCGAGGCCTTCTAGATGCTCCACGCCATGAGACAAGTTGGTGTTGACTATGTCTCATTGCAATTTTTTTGGATTTGTCCGCATGTTGAATTGTCTTACCAGGACTATATCATAGTGCTCCCGGTTTATTTTCTTATGTAATAAACAAGCATGAATGTGGATAAGACTTACTATAGGTACTAACTGGGGTGAATAAGGAACTTGTCAGGAAAATTCTTGTCCCAACTACCCTCTACACTTAACATTGGGCATAGTCCAGCTAAAATTGAGGATTCTAATAACAATTCACACATACAACTTATGAAACAGAAACACCTTGTGTTATTGCCTTGGCCAGATTGAGTTGGAGGCCTACCCTAGGCATCCTACCAATAGTTTCAAAAAAGTGCCCCACAAAGTGTCATCCAAATTATTTATATAGCAAACTCTCTGTTTATTTCAACTTATTTCAGTTTGGTGAGTAAGGACCTGCAAGTCATGTTCAAATATGTCTGTGTGTCTATGCAGCAGCTTGAAGTCTAATTCTTGAGTCTCTTAGGTTACCCAGGATTGTCAAATGACATTTGGGTTGACTTTGGACTGCACTTTTTGAGTGGATATTCTGTTACCTAATCAAATAAGTTATGACATCCCTAAAAGCTTTAGCTTAGCTGTCACTAAGCAGCATGTAATTGTAAAAATACCTTTTCTTTAGGCCTTTTCCTGATTTGCAGCGCCCTAGATAGCCAAATGTATTGTCTGTGACTTTTATGTACACTACAAAAATGGAATTTTTGGGAGGCCATATTATTTCATCCATTTTGCGCTAAGCCTGCTTCTACAAGTTCTATAACTTTTTACCAAAGTTTGCCCCCAACACAGGACAGGGCTTTCTTACAAGGGTTCAAAAATAAAGACTGTGAAGTCCCCCTGATTTACGTTATGCCACTGTGCTATAAGTTTGTGGTTGAAAAAGCTATTAGCATCTCTGACACAAGATTTTTGCTACTACATTTTTCTGCAAAATGGAAGAGATATATTCAAAGATTTCATCATTGTATCATAAGGTGCACCTCTTATCCTTGAGCTTATAACTATTTCAATTTAATGACTATGAGTTTCCTGCTCGTTTGATGGAAGAACTTACATGGGTTAATAGTTCTAGTAGTCTTTTTGGGAAATGGTGCTTATCAACCTAACTAAATAGCATGTTGTTAATGTTAGCAATTGGAAATTTTGTATGTTCTGACTTTGTTTGTGCTGTAAAGTACTTTACATGTTGTTTTAGACCCATATCATGGCTGCTAAAACAGTAGCAAGTACATTGAAAACATCATTAGGTCCGAAAGGTAAGCTTATGTTTTTGTTATTCTCTAATTGTTTTAATAAATTTAAAGCTTCTAAATCAGTTTCTATGTCCAAGTGTAGTGTAAGTGAGACTCATCAAATAAGAAGCCTCAACTGTAGGTGATGCCTTGACTGAATATCAATTCAGGGCATATAAATGAATTAACATTGTACTGATTTATGGTTAAAATATTGAGTATCTGTGTTTGAGCATGGCCTAAACTATAGAATTTAGCATGTTTTGTAAAGAAGCTCTAACCATGATGGCTCTGATTAGAAAAAGACCTCGGAAAATCCTTGAAGTATGAGCAGTTTCAGTCAAGAGAGTGAAGCCTTTTTCCTCTGCAGCAAGGTGCACATGTAACAGTGTTCCTCCTTGGAGTTCAGCATACCCTTGCAGATTTCTATTTCAATTAAAATGGTCATTTCTTACATTTTGGTACGTGTTTTGGGAGTAGTGCATTTCCAAGTTGGGTAACTTGTAAAAGTTGTGGAAGAAATTTGGCACTGTCCGATCAGCTGTTCTCTCTATTCATATGCCATGTAGATCTTGAGATAAGATTTTCAAGGTATTGCTTCTAAGATTGATGTGGTTTTCTATAGATGACATTGAAATTCGAGGAATTCCATTCCAAAATTTGCGTTTCTATTCGCAGTGCCCTATATATGTCCTGTGACAGGATCAAGTTTGCTTTTTTAAAAACAGCTTGTATGTTTTTTGTAGCATTGATTTTGCTTTTTGCAAAAGTTTTTTTCTGCTGTTTGTCCATGATGTTGATTTTTGTTGATATGGTTTTAGTTTTTTTTTACCTCAAGCTTTTTTGGAAAATGCGAAGGTCTGAGGAAAGCTATTGTTTGAATGTGGCCTTTATTTGCATTAGACTTTTCTATCATTCATGGACTGTTTGTTCAATTTTTTCACTGTTAATTGAAGGTATGGATAAGATCCTTGTTTCACCCGACAACGATGTGACTATTACAAATGACGGGGCCACCATTCTTGAAAAAATGCATGTGGAACATGAAATAGCCAAGCTTCTTGTTCAACTTTCAAAGTCACAGGATGATGAAATTGGTGATGGAACCACAGGCGTTGTGGGTAAGCTCTTGATTTACATAGTTTTTCATATAGCATTATGAGTTGCACTTGGGCACAGATAAAAATATTTTACAAGTAACTGATACTAAATTGTTATAGTACTATGGTAACAAGGAAAGCTAGGGGAAAATTGTGTTCAGCTTGATTTCAACTTGTTACGTGCGATTATTTCTATTGGACTGCTATAGTTATGCTTTAGTTCACTGATGTAAATAGAAGCAGTTGCTGGACTTTCTCATATTTAAGTTTGTTATCATATGATTCTATTTTCTTTTAGTTTTGGCTGGTGCATTACTGGAGCATGCTGAGCAGCTGCTCGACAAGGGTATCCATCCAATTCGAGTTGCGGATGGCTACGAGCAAGCTTCGGAAATCGCTATAGCTAATCTGGACCGCATCAGTGAGACATTTCCTGTGGACCCCAACAACAAAGAACCACTTATAGAAACGGCTATGACTACTCTTGGCTCTAAAATGTACAGTTCTTTATTTTTTTTATTCATTTGCCTACATTTTCTAAAACTTGCAATATTTAGAGTAATCGTCACTACTTCCGTTCTTGTGTAGTTTATTGTTAGGTTGTTTTGTTATTTAACTTTGGCCTGCTGTGAATGCTTAAGATTTATGTAATTGGCTCGGCAAGTATTTCTGTTAGCATAGTTTTCTTCTCTTGCGTTTGAAGGTTCTTGCTTGTGTTATGTCAGTTGGATTATGCCACGATTCAAACTTCCATCATCTCTGATTTTTGACTCTTATTCTTCGTTAATATTTGGGATTGAATTTGTTTCGAAACCTAAAAGTAGGACGCGGTCTTATTACCTTTTGATTTTCTTGTGTTGATGCCGAGCTTTCCATTCTGTTAGTGCAAACCGTTGTCATCGGCAACTTGCCGAAATTTCGGTCGATGCCATATTATCTGTCGCGGACTTTGAAAGACGCGATGTGGACTTCGAGCTCATTAAAATTCAAACCAAGGAGGGTGGACGTTTAGAAGATACTTTACTTGTGAAGGGAGTTATTGTTGACAAGGACATGAGTCACCCTCAGATGCCCAAAGTAAGTTCTTTGGTTAAGTAAAAGCGTCTGAGCTGACAGAAAGCTTTTGAAGCATGGGACCCGCTTGAGTTATGATTATATTCCATCGTCGTTTCGTTGACTGTTTGGGTAATTCTGTGTGTTTTGGAAGTTGATCTTTCCTTTTTTCTTGCACAGGTAATTAAAGACGCTAAGCTAGCCATACTGACATGCGCGTTTGAGCCTCCAAAGCCTAAGACGAAGCACAAGTTGGACGTCACCTCGGTCGAAGACTATCACAAGCTAAGAGAATACGAGAAGGAAAAGTTCGAGGAAATGATCAGGCAAATTAAGGAGACCGGCGCTAACCTTGCAATATGCCAATGGGGATTTGACGATGAAGCAAACCACTTGCTTCTTCAAAACGAATTGCCTGCAGTGCGATGGGTGGGAGGACCAGAAATTGAGGTTAGAATCGGTGTCCTGTGAGTTAAGGTAGCTTATTTAAATCCCGTTTTACCATTTTGGGAAGCTCTTGCCTATTGCCTTTGAGGCCGATGCATAGAAATACGTCGTTTACCAACTTCAAATTCCCCTTAATTCTAGTCTTCGTCCTACCTACTTTGTGTGTGGGGTTTAAGTTTTGTATTTGGTAATTTTAAGCCGGATTTTCCTTACTTGCAGCTTATTGCCATTGCCACTGGAGGCAGGATCGTACCGCGCTTTAGCGAGTTAACCAGCGATAAACTCGGTCATGCGGGTGTGGTACGAGAGTTATCGTTCGGTACAACAAAAGATCGAATGCTGGTTATCGAGGAGTGCAAAAATACACGGGCAGTCACCATTTTCATAAGAGGAAGCAATCAGATGGTAAGTTACTTCGTGTTTTGTGCGTTTGTGTGTGTGTGTGTGTGTGTGTGTGTGTGTGTGTGTGTGTGTGTGTGTGTGTGTGTGTGTGTGTGTGTGTGTGTAGCTGGGTGTGTAGGTGTGTCACCTATTACACCTACAGAATGACTTGTCAGTAAGTCTACCTCTTAAGGTAACCTCCTTTGCGCCATCTTGAGAGCTGTTTGCATTTTGCGATGCGTGACAAGTTTGTGGGCTTCATTTTATGCACTGTATATCATCCTTTTTCCCTGCCAAGATCGTAGAAGAAGCAAAGCGGAGCATCCACGACGCCCTTTGTGTGATTCGAAACTTGGTACGCGACAATCGTATTGTATACGGTGGTGGTGCTGCGGATATATCTTGCTCTTTGGCAATCAGTCGAGAGGCTGACAAGGTAAAGGAAATCAATTAATTGATTTGATTGATTGCTCCCCTTGGCATTCTTTACGGAATTATATATGAAGTACATTTGTATGAAATTTCACTATTCGGCATTCGGTGGACGCAACATGATGTACGTATAATCGCTTGCCTTAAGTAATTCGTGTCTCGTTCTGTTCTTGGTGCTGCATCTTTCAGCTTCTTAACCTTTTTAACCGCAGTTTTACGCTGGTGCGGATGCTCATGAATACGGTTATACCACGTGTGCTTTTGGCTTTCAAAGGTGGCGTCTATAGAGCAGTATGCCATGCACGCGTTCTCTGACGCCCTTCTAGCCATTCCTATGGCGCTGGCAGAAAACTCCGGTTTAAGTCCTATCGAAGCTGTTTCCGAGATCAAGGCGCGGCAAGTTTCGGAAGATAACCCGCGACTCGGTATTGACTGTATGCACACGGGAACTAGCGGTTAGCTGTTTTCTTTTCTAGTGTGTATTATTCCTAGCATCGAATTTTAATTATAATTCGTCGGTCTTCCTGTTCCGGTATATTATTGACGGTATTTTCTACGACTAGGGCTATGTCACTGCTTGTTTCTCTAGGCGAGATGCTGTTCAGTAGCGGGTTTGTTTACTGTCACTTGGCTCGATGGACTCGAGCACGTTGGGTTATTATATTATAGGTTGCTTTGTATATTGAACTTTTTAAGTCTACGTAAGACTTAAAAAAATATGGTTCATAAAGCCCGTGTGCTGGTTTGGTTAGGTTGTGGCTCGTCGTCGTAAGTCTAAACTGGATATCGTTTTATTTGTCCCTTAACTGTTTGTCTTCATAAATTCTTAAGTAATCGCCTAACTCTTTGCTATAGGATCCCAGCTAAGACTGGAAGCTTAGTGGCAGATACGTCGCCCTTGTCAGCTTAGGATTAATTGAGTAGAATTCCAGTCTGTTTGGTTTCTGTTTGATTGTAAAGATAGCGCTGCTGTTGACCAAAAAAAAAAAAGAATTTCTTGGTGTGTAAGTAAAGTATTCTTGCAGTGCTAGTTGCATTCCGTCGTACGTGCAGCAAACTTATGTCTATAGTTAATTATATTTTTCCTGATATGCTACTTATAAGCCAGCACTGTGTTTATGTATTTGCAGATATGAAAGTGCAGCATGTGATGGAGACGTTACAAGGTAAAAAACAGGCCATCTTGCTTGCGACGCAACTTGTCAGGATGATCCTCAAGATCGATGACATTAGGAAGACTCGTCCTGGTCCTTGAGCTGCCCTCGAGGAGAGTGAGCACGGTCCACTCCACCCTTCTGTTTGACGAGCCTCTGATCGCCGTGATGTGCTTACTTGCTGGCCCCCAAACGAACTGAAACTTGCATAAGTTTTAGATCATGTTGAAGCCCTTTCTTGTGCTCTTTGGCGCTAAGAACCGGATATCCTCGTAGAATAGATCATCATCGTCTATGAGTAAAAGTGAACAATGTTTAGTCGTGAGATGGCTTGTTTTCTCTTTCTGTGTACCCTGACTCGCTTATTTATAATAACTGCGGATTCCTTCCGATTTATGTTTCACTTCAAGATCAGTCGTCGTCGTCACTCCATTCGATGGACTCTCTTCGAGTCCTGGTTTGAATGCAGACTAAGCTAGGGCAGGCACGTGTTTTCAACTCTTACAAGGCGCAGAGTGTTATGAGATAATCCAATTTTGTGACTAGTTTACAGCTCGCTCTACGGATTGCGCTGAGTTACTAAGGCGAATAAATCAATATTCGAAGTTTCTTTGATTATATTTTTCCATGTTCTAATCGATGTTGAATTACTTTTGCAATCCCATCGGTTATAGCCCATGGGATGCCGAGCTGACAACGACAAAGAATCTATCGAGGACTTAGTTAAAATTACATTTTTCAAGGTATGCTCACTCACTGCAACCCGCCATCAGAAGCTGCCTATTCCATGAGGAAGTTCATGGGTTTCTTTATGTTTGTTAGGGTACGATTGAGAGTTGTTACGTGTGAAATTTCACAGCGTCGGAAGAATTTAAAACTCGGTGCCAAGTTTCATACGGAGCTTCATGAATAAATAGTGCCGAGCAAGAGTATAAAATTTAATGGTCTCTGTATTTTCATGTCAAGGTTATTTGTTTAGAAAACAGTTGCAACTTCATCGGAAACTGTAGACTGCACGAAGGCATTGCAAGGCTATGTAAAACTTCCATGAGAATTCAAAGCAAGGAGTAAATACGGCTTGCTGAAACTGAGAACAGGCAGTATCCAATAGAAAATCACAGAAGCTTTTTAGAATGCAAATCCATCATGAACGTTTGCTTACTTTCACACTCAATTCAACTTCAAGCAATTATTTTACTCTGCTATTAAATCCCAACACTGGAACCGATCATTAAAATCTTGGATATGAAGTCTCCTTATCCTAACTTACACGTGGTTTTATAAATCAGGGAATTTTCGGAAGCGATAAAGGCCTCGACTTCTGCAAGATGTTTTATGTTATTTGTCGGACATGTCGTTTGAAAGTTGCAGACCTTTTACCCTGTGTATGCACTTGGCCAACTAACCAACAACTTATCCGTTACAAAGCAGTGCACGTTCAAAGCCTTGAACCCAGCAATATTAGGAGAACTAACTGCGCAATTGTTGCCCCTGCGATAAAAAAAAAAAAAAAAAAAAGAAGTGTGGAGCTGTAGTGCACTGCAAATGAATTGCAACGGCATCGTCGCTTAATCCGCTATGCACAGCAATAAGATGAACTCAACATGGCCACCTAGTGCAATGGCCTCTTGATCATAGATGAATATTTAAAGGAGATGATTCCCATACTTTTTAAATCAATATGCATTAATAGAAAGGGTATGCAAGCTTATTAATACAGGTAGCCCAACGCTGCGGCACCCTTAGTTATAAATTCATTAATTATTTCCCCGCTGTAGGGTGTTTGCCCATGAATATCCGATATTCACTTCATTTTGCATATTTTAGAAACCTTCAATAACCGTAATATAGAACTCCGGTACAATGACGATTGCGTCCATTCGACTGGTAAATACGTTGCGAATTGCATTTATCTTGATCGAGTGACTTTTGCTCCAGTCGTTGGCATCTTGCTAGTAGGCACTGACTGTCTCAGAGGGTACCATTGCGAAGGTCGGTGTTTAAATGATGGACGTTCTGATCTTCCTTCTATGGAGTCGGGTTTGCTAGCCAGTGAAAAGCTGGGGAAAACATGGTTGAAGGATAATTATCAGCTTCCATCGAGATGTCCTTTCTTTTTCTATGCTCCGAAGTATTTGCGCAGATTTAGATATCTATTTGAATGATTGATACAATAGCTTAGACTTGAAGTTTTCTTTGACAAGAGGTAGGCCAGGAAAAAATTTCGTTGCAATTTGGGGCCGCTATATTCTTAATGCTTTTTTACCTGCTTGGTGCTTAGACGTGGTTCAAAGTCTTAGTATCTAGCGGGGTCTGTCTTATCTCGTGTTTACGATTCGATAGCAAATATTTTCACGAGCAAATTTATCTTGATATATAATTACTGCATGGAAGCTATTTCTAAAATCTTGAGTATAGACTAGACATTCGCAATGACTTAAGTTGCAGGAAGAATTCAATGCAATTTCAGGTAAAAAAAGGTCATAAAAAAAAGCAATGCTTCCTGGCTAAGCGAAGCGTAGTCAGACTGTTCCTAAACGATATCTAATCGCCTTGCATGCAATCGCCATCACTGATTCACATCGTTAAATCCTGCAGCTTTCGGATAAAAATAAGTTCCTATCACGATAAGTGATCGCGAAATACTCGAATCTGCACTTAATATCTGACGTTGCTTCTACAATATGTCAGAAGAGCAGATAAATTCGGGCGAAACCTCAGTCATAACCCAGGCTGCATTCTTCCCGCGGTAAAGGTGTGCGAGTTAGAATCTGGTAAGTGATATCCTTGCAAATGTCAAGTCTATCTGTAACCCTGACGTTTAAGAAAGATTTTGGAAGCTCTACTTCTGCATGTTAAACCTTCTTTCACGGTAGCATCTGGTGGTGAAGAACGAGAATCAGACTTGAAATCGCAAGTTTGCCTTTCTTTGATTTTGCTTCGTTTCAGAACAAGCTGACTTGTAGATCTGAATTACCTTTACCTCGTGCGTGTGCGCTACAGAGGTGATATCCTTACTATATGAAAGGTGATTTTGAAGAGAGTTTTGAAGATTTTGAAGAGAGCGCGAATCAAAGAACCTTGTTGATAGAGTACCTCGAGTGGTTGAACATCTGCAGAGAAGTCGTACAGTCTACCATGAATCCAATCGACGACAGGTAGAAAGTCATTCTTATTTTCCCAGTCATATTTTTAGTAACATCCGCCCATAAATTTCTGACCTAATTCGTCACGCTTTTTGTTACATAATTATTCAAAGCAGCTGATAGTTATTGATTATCGTAGGCATTGTTGCTGTACATTGATGATCAAAAGGCGTCAATTTCCTGAGGTTTATTTGAATGAGGTCTACCAAAAAAAAAAAAAAAAAAAAACTGAATCAAATTTTTTCTTTTTTGCATTAATTGAAAATGATCGATGGGGACTGAAACATGTCCTGCAAACTTAAACAAGTTTTGCTTCTGAAAGCTGTTTAATAAAAACCCAGTCACCAAGGAGGGCAGTTATTGCTAGCAGCTGGTATTGCAGACTTCTGCAACGCAAAGATTGTCATTGCGATCACACCATAGATTGAAGGCAGCATCGGCATCTGCTGTGCACTTTGAGTACCTGCAAGAAGAATTTCTGAGCAATTCTGAGAATTCATAAGTGCTTTTAAGGAAGATTCTTGAATATTTGAGAAGAAGGGAGTTGAACTGAGAGCACTGCATTCCTAATCTGTGTCATGTTTTCTTGAGCGATTCATGGGTGAGCTCCTTCTGAGGTAACCGCGAGTATCCTAAACGGGTACAAAACACATGCGCGTGTATAGGTGCATGCATATGTGTGATAATAGCTCATCATAGTCCAGTGAATACTTCTATTATAGTTTGGAGGGGCCTCATTCCGACTTATGATGCCGGCAGACGATAATGGTTAGTTTGAAGAAAAAAAAAACTCAGGATAAATGCTATTATTCGCGGATTCTTACAATTCCGAGCCTGTCAAGCTTTAGCTTTAGCTCTAGCTAACAAATCTTTATGTAGCAACATGATTTAACAAGGAAGATCAAGATAGCCGCTATCATAAAAAACTTTTTAGCGCATCAAAAAGCCCCAAAAAAATGAGAGCATAAAAAAAATTATTCTTGGCACCTTCTTTTAGCTGCCAAGCAGCACCGTTCGTCAATGTCCGAAGCAAACTTCATCATTGTTTGATAAACATCCCGTATCTGAACGCTTCGAAGCACTTCGATTCGCTCATCGTTCAATACATCTCCGCCACACAGTGGGATATTGCACCTGCGCCGCCACACCTTTCCAGAATTATTTATACGGAGCCTGGGGACGAAGATATTTTTCTCGTATGGACAAAAAAACCTTCTATTTGATTGAGAACATATGCTCCGGCAAAGCGGTAGCTCTGCTCTCTCTAAGTAAATTTTGGTAGCAGTTGACGAAGTTAGCCGTTGCGACATGAGCGATGCAGTATAAACTGCTGTAAATTGAGCATTGCTGAGGAGAATCAAATTGCAAGCTAAAAGAAGACGCGAAATTTGTGTTGGACGCCGCACAATTTGTTTACGATAAGGATGCCGTACATTTTGTATATAATGAAACTGCTTCAGTTGTGGGACTTGCATTGAGGAGAAAATTTGAGTAGGCACATTGCTGAAGTATTTCCAGCCACGTTGCGGGAGACAGGCGTTAAAATACTACATAATCTTGCAAAGAGCTCAAAAGATAAAGGCCATTGCTTTCTAAAGGAGCTTTGGGAACTGCCTGGAGTGCACTTAGAAGTTGATCAACGATAGTTGCCGTCTGCAAGCAGTTTCTGAGATCGATGACGTGTGAGCTGTCTAAATCTGTATGTATGATTCACATAGCAATGCGTTCACCAATTTCTGCAATTCATTTTGTTTGTGAAAAATTATATTTGCAGAAATTTGTGAGTGCATGCTAACAATGACAAAAAACGCAGTTTGCCCCAAAACCCCAACGTAAAAAATTACCGCCGATTAAAAACGGAACTAAGATGCGTTTTTTGTCATTTTGTCATGATTTTAGTCTCGCATTTTGCAATGGCGTGTTTGTTGATCTTCTGTTTGCAGTGCCGTCTCGGTCGAGTCTGATTCGGCCTGCCTCACGGAGTCCAGCGAGCATGACGCCAACAGCGAGGGGTCGATGGAGAACACAGAGAACAAGCAGAGCCGATTCGAGCAAATGCACCCCAACTTAAAAGTCGTCATACCACCTCCGTCTGATCAGAGTTCAAATGCCTGGCCGGCTGACCTGGTTAATATTTCAAAAGACGTCAATAACAGCCACGGTTCTTTCCAGGTTTGCCGTTCGCACTACTCTTACCAGCAAAATCAAACCGACTTCGCTCCTGGTGCTCCGATTCCTCGTTCATGCTTCTCATCAGTTTACGATCCGATCACTCCGGATAGAAGCAAAGCGCCACCCCCCTACGCTCCCCAAGCATTGGGAGTTGTACCCTACGTGGCCCGATCGGGAACGACCGGTTCTTCAACCATGACGCCAAATGCACCACCGTTTGAAATGATTGTGCGGGTGGAGCAAGAAAGAAGGCTTTTGTCATCAGAATCCGTCGATAAGCTGGACTACTTCAAGAAGGCATCCCGCTGCAAGGCCGTTGTGGCAGTTGCCGCATTTGCGATGGCTATTGTGCTATTTGCTATATTTGTCGTATTGCTAGTGAAGCTGTCTTAGCATTTTTGTACGCTCAGGGTTACATAATGGTCTTTTTGCCAGGAACGTTTTCAAAATTTATTATTTCATTTCTTAGTGAGTTTTTAGTTAGTTTATAGTTTTTTTTGCCAAACCCTTTTTCACCAACAGCAATCTCCGTAAATCATGCCCAGCCTTGGATTTGATGGACTGGGTGGAGGAAGAATGTCATTGCTGCGAGACCCATTAATGGCAGAGAGTGGTTTGGGCTACGGTCGCCGATATTCCGACAGGCGGCAACCCAGACGCAATGACGTACGTAACAACTCCCGTCAAATGGCCAGAGACAGACGGGTGATTAATAGCCATCTAGTGAACAGATCACTGCAGACCAGTAAGCAGGAGACGTCTGCATCGCAGGGAGGCGACACGGAGGAGAAACTAACTGTTGATATAAACGAAAATGAAATCAAGGAGGCTAGTAGCGACGACGTGGACCCACAGAGCGAAAGTGCCATACCAGCAGATCCGAACGATACATCCCAGAATTTTCACTTTCACTCCAATCCATTGGTGCACGAGGGACTTGGACCACCCCCGCCGTATTTCACGGGCGAAAGTTTGTCCCCCACGGCGCCCCCCATGGACTGCCTCCGGGGTGCGCAGGGAGGGGAGCATGAGGATTTCCTTGATCACTTTGGGAAGATCAGCGGCTGCAAAGCAACAACAAATATAATCGCCTTGATGGTGGCGGTAGTCCTCTTCGCCATTTTTGTTGTGGTTCTAGTTGTTTTGTCTTAACTGCCTCAAACTACCCACGGCTTTGTCAACGGAAAGCCGAAGGAACCTTTATTAATGTAGTGAAATACTTCATTTCTTTTTATGCACTTGATAATTAAGCCATTCGTTTTAGAAGAGTGTAAAATTTTATATTCGATGAATTTAAGCCTTTGCTTACCTTAATGCCTTCTTCCATGGCGATGATTCTTCTTTTCTAAGCAATTCAGGAGAAGTCTATTTTCATGTGCACTACCGTTTTCTGAGATGAGAAATTTGCAAAACAAATTGTTGCTGCCAAACTGTATCTCTCGAATTGTGTTGGCCACACAGCTTATGTTATCTCCTGCGAATGCGAGCTTACCTCAAACAATTTGTCATAAAGAAAAAAAGATGCATTTTCAGTTGCTATTGAATCATGAGATTTTCGTGTGACTTTGCACATAGCCGAGAGTTAAAAAATGCGTTACGCATGAGATCTCTCAGTACTTACTTAAAACAGTAAATTGACATGTCAAGTATGTGATTCATGTATCAATAGTTGTGGATTATTCTTGGAGGATAGAAAAACGATATGAACAATTTGTGTTCTGTAATAAAAATTTCCTTGCTTAATGTGATTTTATCGATTCTGGTCTTCGAGAAGTTACAACATCAGAGGTCATGCCTGTCATGATGTCTGAATGCGAGAGACTTTTCTTGGCAATCATTATAGGGTAGAGCATTTATTGAAACATGTCTAGTAGGAATCAGCTGTCTCTCTTATCAAAAGCAGAACATTTACTTTGTAAGTACGAAACAAACTTTAAAACACTGTTTCAACACTATTGATCGGAGGCAAAGATGACTATTTGAAGAATCATTCTACGAGAGTCCGAGCAGCTCAAATTATAACAAGAAAAATCCGGAAGCTCCCATCTAATCACAAGAACTCTGCTTTGAAGTATGCAAGACTTGACCACATGAAAGTGTCCTAATACACACTTCCAGTATACAGTCATGATGCACAGTCACAATCACTTGGAGACTTGCATGGAGAGACTGCAATAGAGAAAATGATGGAGTTTTTTGTTGCTTAAATATGCGACGGCCCATATTGACGTGCACTAGTGTACCTAAAGAAGATTAAGTTTAAGATAAAGAAGAAGAACATGTACGAGGTGGCTCTAAATTTATGTAATCTCAAATGTCACGCCCAACTCTGCCAAGTTTGCGCGACATCTAGCAGTGTCTTTTCCATCACGAAAAGACGGCTACGTGAACGTAGATTCGCACATGCAAAGAAATTTATCCCGTTAAAATTATACTGATTATTCCAGGACATAATGAGACGCAGCATTTCGGTCACGCAAAAACAGATTGTTTAGGTGATTGCCCTGCTATTTAAATGGCCTGTGGAGTCGTGATTTCCTTGCTAACTGTGATCATAAAGACGATCAGTTGGTTAAACTAACACCTGTCGCTCAAACTTGGCACGTTAAGCAGCTTAGGTATGTCAATTGCCTTGAAGCTTTGAAGTCATCATGCATATTTATGTTATGGGGTAAGCATGCTTTCCTAGGAGCATAGTAGCTGAATCATCTATGTACAAGCTGTCAAAATAAACCATGTTGAATGTCTGTAACGCATGCGTGGTAGCACGAAAGCGAACGCACAAGCAAAGCACTTACTACTGGTAGTGTTGGCGGAAGAAAATTTACTTTGGAGACTCGAAAGTTTACTTTTCATATTAATAAGATTATCGAATAAAAATTCCTTGCAAACAATTCTTAAGATGATTCTTTGATGAAATTTAAATTTGTCTTGCTTAGTTGGTCACATGCTTCCATTCATGACCGCCAATTTGCGTGAATCAAGGTCTGCCCTTGTTGATTTTCTTCACACACTGACTGTAAGCTTCGTCGATGCTAGTATGCTTCCTCTTATTCCAATACGGTTGGGAATTGATCTTCCCATAGCAAGACATGGCTCAAAATGTTTGATGGCAGCCTGGTGGCTAGACGAACGTACCAGCCGCAATAAAACGTTGTCGTTCATCAACGAGCTGCTCAGGCCATAGCACACTTGCCTGGAAACAGAGTGGTCCAATGAAAGATCAACTTTGGATGTACCCAAGGTATTGACATCCACTTCCGCATCCATAAGATGTACGGCATATTGCTAGTGCTTCCAGTTTTTGAGCCAACGCCATATGGCTCCCTCTTCATACAGCCTGTAGTGTTACATTTTCAGGTATTGCGTATCAACAGTGCTGAACTTTGGTTATTGTCACTCTGAGGCTGGTAATAGCTTGTGGGGCCCTTATTGAAGGCATGGATGTCGTTTGGAGTGATGGCTCGGGGCAGCATGCACTGAAAACACTGTATCAATGTATTAGCGCTAACACGGTATGCACTTTATCAGGGGTTTCCACTCCCTCTACATAGAAAGTCATTTGTAGACAGTATAAAAAAGCCAGAACAATTGGGTTCAGATTTTTCAAAGCAATATTTAGTCTTGTCTGATTTATCCCTTTCCCATACCCGTTTTGTTTCAAGTTCGACTGCAGAAGTAAACTTCCTGAAAATCTTTAAAAAAGAGAAGAAGTTTTATCTTGTATTATTGATCGGCCCGAACTTAGTGAACGACGTGCAAGGGAGTGAGACGTAACTGCAAAATAGGTAATAATTTATCACACCGGTTTTTTTTTTGCCCTGGAGATCCTTCAAAGAGGTTTTGTCACGAGATGTCAATGATGTGATTGAAGCAACTGGACTCCACTCGAGCTGGGTCAATTTTTGAAAATTTTCATGTAAACGTTTTTTTCGAGCCTGTCGGGTTAATGAATTTTAAATAAGTTTTTTATGCAAATTCTGCTGGGGATTTACCTATGAATGCAAATATAAAACTGACAGCCCCATCGAAACTTTCCTCTGTATCTCTCTTAGGAGCCAGAAGTAGGGATAATTTCGCCTGTGATGAAGCACATGGCAGGACGGATGGGGAATAGTTGTTGAACAAATTTCGGGAATGTTTTCTGTAGAGAAACAAACGTTTGAGAATATTAAACCTTCTGTTAACGTGCTACAAAGCAGATTTGATTACAGGCCTGTTGCCTAGTTCTCGTCCAGATCTGCCTCATCCTGGTCTTGCGAATCAAGTCCAACCTCTTCATAGTCTTTCTCCAATGCCGCCATATCCTCTCTAGCTTCGGAGAATTCGCCCTCTTCCATGCCCTCGCCGACGTACCAGTGAACAAATGCGCGCTTGGCATACATCAGGTCAAACTTGTGATCAAGTCGACCCCATGCCTCTGCCACCGCAGTCGTGTTGCTCAGCATACACACAGCTCTTTGGACTTTGGCCAGATCGCTTCCAGGAACAACTGCAGGAGGTTGGTAATTGATGCCAACTTTGAAACCAGTTGGGCACCAGTCGACAAACTGGATGGTGCGCTTGGTCTTGATCGTAGCAATTGCGGCGTTGACGTCTTTCGGAACGACATCTCCTCGGTACAGCAAACACACGGCCATGTACTTGCCTTGACGTGGATCGCACTTCACCATTTGATTGGCAGGTTCAAAGCAGGCGCTAGTTATGTCCGCCACAGTCAGCTGCTCATGATATGCCTTTTCGGTGGAAATAACCGGGGCATAGGTAGCGAGCGGAAAGTGAATCCTCGGGTAGGGAACTAAGTTGGTTTGGAACTCCGCTAAGTCAACGTTGAGCGCACCGTCGAACCGCAGCGACGCCGTAATAGACGACACTATCTGTCCGATCAGTCGATTTAGGTTGACGTACGACGGACGATCGATATCCAGATTTCTGCGACAGATGTCGTATATAGCTTCGTTATCCACCATAAATGCGCAGTCGCTGTGCTCCAGTGTGGTGTGCGTTGTGAGAATGGCGTTGTATGGTTCAACAACAGCAGTGCTCACTTGAGGTGCTGGATAAATGGCAAACTCCAACTTGGACTTCTTGCCGTAATCAACAGAGAGCCTGGGAGAACGAACAAACAAAAGTATAGAATGCTAACTCAATTTTTGCAAAAGATGAGCGAGCGGTGGCCAATGAAGAGGTAAAGGATTAGTTGTAAATCTATTTGTTCCCTATCTCCACTTCGAAATTTTATGAAAGTTTCAAACGAGACCATCGAGATCTTGTAACGCCTTGCAAGCCTGATTGTCATGAAAGGTAGTACGACTACAATTAGTTTCAGAATTGTGTTCAGAATTGAGTTCAAGGCTCTGCGTTTTTGTAGACTGCACCCAAAACGTTTCTGCAAGTTAAGTACAGCTTTAATGCCTTTAAGAATGAAGGCTTATGTCACCGTAACTTAATTTACCTTTCCATTAGAATTGATGAGGTTCTACGTCACCGTAAATTTATTTACCTCTCCATCAGGAGCGACGAAAATCCTGATCCAGTTCCTCCTCCAAAGGAATGAAAGATCAGAAATCCCTGAAGACCTGCACATTGGTCAGCGAGTCTGCGAACCCGGTCTACAACCACGTCGATCAGTTCTTTCCCTACCGTGTAGTGACCGCGGGCGTAATTATTAGCTGCATCCTCTTTGCCCGTAATCAATTGCTCAGGATGGAACAACTGTCTGTAAGAACCTTTTCTAACTTCATCTGAGCGAGAAGATCGCGAGTAAATGAAATACATGATGAAAATGACATAGGCAGGGATACAGAAAAGAACTTAAAAGTCCTTCCTTAAGTCCGACAAGCAAATGTAAAAGTCTTGAGGGCTCAGTTGCTCTACATTCTGCATACATCCATGCATAAGCTTACACAAAAGCGAGCGTTCGTGCATGCGAACCTGCTTTAGTATATATCATTCCCTAGTCAAGCTCGGATCTAATAAACTACTATTACGTACCAACTACAGTACGCTCTAGGTCAACGTAGATGGCGCGAGGAACATATTTTCCAGAGCCAGTCTCAGCAAAGAAGGTATTAAAGCTGTCGTCTCTAGCGCTTACTGTCTGGCCGGTCGGCATGAGACCATCTGGCTGAATTCCATGCTCGAGGCAGTACAACTCCCAGCATGCATTGCCGATCTGCACTCCGGCTTGCCCGACATGGATGGAAATGCACTCTCTCTACAGGAAATCAGTCAATCAAATAATCAGCCAACAAAAGAGAAAATAGAAAAGTCAATACATGAATCAATTAATCCGCAAGCTGCCGCCCTCAACCAATTAACCAATCAACCCATTATCCAAACAATCAACCAATCAATCAACATATAATCAGTCAACAAACATCCAAAATCAATCAGTAAATTAATTGACTCAACCTCGAAGATTGAATGTGTTAAATACATACAACGCTTAAGCGCATATACATAGATATAATTTCTAATAAACTCAGTCGATATCAAAGGAAGAGATGGCAACTTTGACAACGTGTCGTTGTGCATCGCGGAGTTTATGCACCCTGTCAAACCAGCAAGACATTTGCTGTGCTCACTGAAGTACTAGAGCATAGGTCAAGAAAGTCCTTAGATGTACAAAGAATTAAACATTGTGAAGAATGGTGCAGATAGAATTCATAGGATTGGCAAAGCACATCAGAGTGTAAGACGAGGGAATAAAAACACGACAAGGAGGCGTACATTATACAATATCAACAGCAATTCTGCAGTTCCATCCTTCTTGTGCCGCGTCGAAAGAAAATTGATTCACCTACCATTCTAAGTAGTCGCTTTGCAGTCGCGCAGACACGTCGGTACAAGCAACGTATTGACCAACGAGATCTGCGTTAGAGGGACAATCTAAGTAGAGGAAGCTTAGGTTATATACCAAGATTTCGGGCAGCTGCAGACTGCTCCCTGTAAACAAAAGAAAGTTTAAGACCATAGACAAACAAGATCTAGCACAAAGCCACGGTTTAAACAACAGATGCTTGAAGGAAAAATTAAACTTTAATATTAGAAACTGGTCCTGTTGATGAATTTTTACCACTAACAAAGTAAATCAGAAATAAATAATACATTGACGGCGGCTCTTATTGCTCGAAAAACTCATCTAGGCTGAGATCGTCTACTCAAGGAAGAGTGCGTATATGATTCGCCACGGGAGGCAGCTGGGCTTGGTTACTAACCACGAAGACTCGGGCTACAGACGATTCAGCGCGCCACGGTTCGGCGCGTCACGATTCAGCGCGGACACTATTTAGCGCACCTCGATTTAAGTCATGGCATTTTTACGGAAGCATGTGTTGCTTATTCCTCAATGCGACATGCTGATATTAGCAGAGCGATCTTGAACCAAGGAAGGAAGATCAGCTTCTTCAAATTAGTCTTTGTTTCAGGTACTTTGCCATCTCAAACAGAAAACTCGAGATTAATTTTTTTTTTGACTACCTGTCATCCCGTATAACCAAGGCCGCAATAAAGGAAGTTGAAAATCTGATGCAGATTTAATTAAATTGCTCGGAGCAAGACAACGTGGTAGATACGGCTGTCTGCATACTGATGATTCTATATCAAAAGAATTTTATATTTGGCATATGTATCTTATGAAAGTACAGTTCAAATGGAGTCAGACATTGAGAGGAATGCTAGCGTCATCGAGCTACTAATTACACAAAGTTGTCCTGAAACTATTGGAGAGCTTCAAAGCACTTGGATGCAAGGCGAGAACAAAGGTGCCTTTTCTCTTGACAGCCTACAATTAGGTATCCTGGGGCAAGATAACTTTATAGATACGGTTGTCTTCATATTGATGATTCGATATTGCCAGTCTTCGTTCTTATTTGTCTGTTCAAGCTTTGATCAGTTAAGTTTGAAAGTATATGCTAGCGCAAATATCTTAACAAATATTAAATATTATAATATCTTATCTTACTATATCTTATCTATAATAGTCTGGTTCACGGTGCCCAAGGCCCTAGACATTGACATCCGGCCTTATCCCAGCGAACACATACTTGGAATGGCAACGATGTCCAGCTATCGAAAAGAAGGAGTACATTTTTGGAAATTGCTGGATGTGATTGCTTTGCATACAAGCAATTTTGGTTTACATGAAGAAGGAAAATATAGTTGACAACACGCCACTTTCTTCTAGAGAGACATCAAACAATTTTTTTTTCATAGATATGGGCTTGCGCAGCAATGTTTGACCCGTTTTCTTAAAATATTAAATGAGAAACCTAACCAATTTACGCACTTTGTTGAGAAATTTGTCTGTTTGGAAATCGGCTTGATCTAAAGTTTTCTTAGTTAAAAATGCCAATGGTCGGTTTCCATTTTTGAACCCATTAACAGCTATTCAAAACTTCCTCTTCGGCTTCCTTAAGCCTTGTTGGATAATTCGTAGCGCTAGCAAATAATTAATCACTGTGCAGCTCAACTCTGCAAGTATCATGATTGGATTGAATCTCGTGTGCAGATGCATATGAAGGCAACGCTGTGGTAGTGACGGTTCAAGCGTATGCATACGCTGCGCTTTGAATAGCAATATTTGCAGTGAAGTACGCGCGATGCGCTGAAGGTCTACGCGCTAAGTGATGGTGCGCTGAAAGTCGTTGCGCTGAACTGCGGTTGCGCCGAAACGTAGTTTGCTGAATCGTTGTAACGCCAAAGACTCAGATGGCCTTTACAAGCTAATGCCATCAGAAGATTACAGCTGGCGCAATCGGCCGATTAAACTGGTTGGTGCTTGTCATGAACCAGTAAGAGATTTCCACGAGATGGAAGATACTACTCTGTTTGAGACAACGCTCATGCAAGAGTTGTGCAACAAGCATGGCTAAAACAAAGCCTTAGTTAGTTTTTGTTTTCCCGTTGACTGTGAAGCGCTGCATATTCATTTCGCTCTCGTCCGCAATAAGAGCGGGCTTAATTTAGACTCAATCTACATAGAATTTCATGGGGCGAATGTGTTCTTTCATTATTGGCGTCACTTACGTTATAATTCATAAGGAGAGACTTCTCGTTGGCAATATGTAAAATACGCCTTTATCATCGATCAAGATTTGCAACAATTCTGCTTAGAACACAATAGCCGGTACAATGAGTGGAGTTGCTACTATGTCTACTCGAATTCCTGAATTCTGAATAAATTCCGAGAAAGTCATGGCTGTACTAACTTGTTTAGCTAGCTTACTGAGAGCACCAGCTGCGAAGTACTCCACACTTAGTCAGTTCTAATGCCTTGCCTAGCCTTGTGCAAATCGCTTGATCTCAGCATGTTGGGGCTATTTCATAGCCGCGGATGCGGTCATTTGAATTGCCTAGCGTTTCTTCGTTTATGTACGTTAGGCCCAATAATAGCTGCCGGCATTCTGTATGGATTTAAAGATGGATTTATGCGCTAGTGACCGCGTATCGATTCCTTTAAATTCTCAGGCCAAGTATTCGTTCAGAAATACGTTGTCAGATAATACATTTTAGTATGACTGTCTTCTCAAAACAGTATTCAATGGCATTGTTTCATAATTCAGGCAATGCAATGACCAGAGTTATTTGAAAGGGAATATTTCTATCGCAAGTACCATGCTGTCTACAGGTATTAAAGATGCGCCTGCTTTGAAAACATACCCTTTGTCTGATAGAGGTCAAGAAAGATGCTAACCAAGAACAGGGCATACCTCAGAATACTCTGAGATATACAGTTTCTGCGAACTCCCAACATTACCGTGAGCCTTTAAAATAAACTACTAAAAAGCTTCAAGTCAGTTGTATTTAGCAGTAGACTAGAAACCTACATAACCGTAGACATAAGTAGACGATCCTTGCTTTATCTTATTATCTGCAGTTAAAAAGCACGTCATACAAATAAAAATACATAATATTCTCCTTATTATTGTATAGTTCTCGGTGGTTTAAAAGTGCGTAGGTAAGGTCTATCTGATCGCTATTCGGATGATGCACCCATGGATGGAGTTGAATGGAGGCTTTTGGAATTTCTCGACCGCGCATATTCCAAGTCACGGATGCCCCCGAATGTACTGCTGATGTTGCTGTACTACCGTTGCTGCTAGGTTACCGTCGGCAAGGGAATATAGAAACTTTGCAAACGATTTAGAATTTTCGAGAATCGCGGCATCCCTAGGCTTCTTCATCCAACTTCGGAAAAACGATGAGCCTTATGACGTCACCCTAGCTAGGGAGCGAAGTTGAGTCCCTCGTAAACCGCCACCGTATGTATGTATGCATGTATGTATGTAAGTGTGTATGTATGTATGTATGTATGTATGTATGTATGTATGTATGTATGTATGTATGTATGTA
>QQSS02201850.1:0-12077 GCA_003687565.2 Craspedacusta sowerbii
GTATGTATGTATGTATGTATGTATGTATGTATGTATGTATGTATGTATGTATGTATGTGTGTATGTATGTATGTATGCATGTATGTATGTATGTATGCATGAAGGTCTGCATGTACATAAGAACGGGACACACGACTCACGTGATCGATAGCTTCCTATGTCTTGAGACGATGGAGAAAGGCGGATCAACATTGGACACACGAACCTTGAAAGATAGGAATCAATCTTTCACGAGACGGCAATCCACAACTGCAACCATTCAAGTATTGCTTCGCGAACAAGAAGCATGCCTCGCAAGCAAGTACACATACATAACGACACAGAAACTACACGAGCGATCCGGCTACCATCCACAATGCGGTTGCCCACGCTCTGCTACGCACGACAATGTCCGGAAAAGTTATGAAGCCGAGCCTGCGCATTGTTAGGAAAGGCAGGGCAGATACGGCAGGGCAGATATTGCTGGGAAGATATCGCGTGCATAACCAGCTAATCATCATCCGCACGCTCCACAGAATTCCCTTGCTTTTAGGAAACCTTGCACCTCGAGAAAACTGCACATGGAAATCTCGCTCTCAAAGTTTATCCACCAATACTCCACAACAACAAAACCGCTTCTTCCAAGCCGTCACAACTAGCAAGCCATTAGCACCACGCAGGCGCATCATTACCGGAATACAAGTAGGCCCACGTTGGCGCATCACGCCTGGCAGGCCACTAGCCCCATGCTGGCGCATCATGACTGGCAGGCAAGTAGCCACATGTTGGTGAGTCAAGGCTAAGTCGTGGTAAGGTTTACAGTCACAAAACCAGCAGGTCGAAAAAAATGCAATTAGAAATTAAATATTAAACTGGCTAGGCAACTTTTTTCATCACGATCTTCCAAGTTCAAGCTCTTAGTAGTATAAGGACCAGTTCACTAAAGAAAAGCATTCATTACGCAGATTGAACCCATGCAAACTCCTGAGAGATCTGCTTGAAGTGTAAGTTTAAGATGATCACAGGCCAACACCGAATATGAACCAGTAGAACATTTAGCAGATGCCGGATTACCTTTTGCACGGCGAGACTCTTGTTACATAATCTGAACTTCAGCTCAGACTTCTCTCCCACGGCAGTGCGCGGAAAGCAGAGGACTTCGTCCTGAACAAACACGCCCTCCGACTGACCGATGCTATCTTCGTCTGACAGAGCCGGTCTACTAAATAAATCCAATCTCACACTCAACGTCATTTGCTCTCTAACAAACCTCACAACTCTCATGTGGATCTCTCAAGACCAAAGCATTAGACACGAGCTTTCACATCGAGACAAACGTAGACATATGAATGAAGGATCACCTAGACTAAAGACGAGTGTTGAAAATTGAAACGGATGCGCTTATTACATTCATACGGTGCAACTGCAGCTAATCGTGTAGCATGTCACTATGTACATGCTTGAATACCGTCTTCCTGCACCCTAGTAAGCAAATCGCATCAGAGCATCGCGATCTCTCCAGCTACAGAAAGCATGTGTCAGAAATATTAAAATGTCTAGCATGCAACAGTGGCTTAACCTGGTAGAGCTGTTAGCATTTGCGAGGCGAATCGATTAGTAATTTCTTTGCACAAACACAGCAGGTTTGCAATTGAAATTGCTGCTGACCAAATTTCTAAAGATTTTAAGGAACAGATTTTAAAAAAACGTAGTTTCTACGATTAGGGAACCAGGACAATTTTGACCGACATCGCTTTTTTTGCAGGACCAAAATCGGCAAAAAAAGTCAGACGAACTTCAAGAAATATCAGCTACGCTCAGGCAACAATAAGTAACCACCTTACAAACAATTTGCAGTTAGAACGATATTAGCATTTAAAGATCAAGCATGTTGGGTGAGTCTCTAAGTTCATTTTTCGTTTGCACATCAAGCGTACATCCCTGATAATCTTGTGAACAAATGAGAGAGCGCACATACAAGACATCATGATATATCAAATTACGAAAACCCAGCATGGTGGGCGATCAGGTATCACAAAAAGGCAGATTTAAGCTAGGAAGACAACAAACAAAGGGTTTCAGGACGAAAACCTCTAAGAAACTCTAGATAAGAAAATTTCCCCCTATAGTGATACTCATTATTATAGCGATACACATTAGCCGCGAACTGCGATAGAAGATATGGGAACGCTTTTATTTGTTTATTGAGCTCTTTTTAGAACTAATGCTGATTAGGCATACGTTTCTCGAGAAGTATTCGGTGAGTCTGCAACTCAGATTAGCCTCGCTAAGAAGACATGTCTCTCCCACTCACGTCAAATATACGGAGGATGGCTAATCTGTTGTACGCACATTGAGAAAATATATTCCTGATGTTCTTCGTCGTGACGGTCTTATATTAGAACAAGGTACAAATATTTCATAACATTACATGGGAATTTATATTATTTATACTAAAGATGCTGAAATGTTAGTTTTAAAGTGACCAAATTTAAATTGGACTGTATCATGGGAACCCTGACTAAACTTATGATGCGATTTACGACAAAATTTTGCGTGACGGCAAACTCGTTTGCAATACCCACGCACTCTACACAAACTCTATGGAACAACGTTCAGTTAAAATGGAAACAAGTTTTGCACAGACCGCTGGTGATATCGGTAAAATGGGCATCTAAAAAGCATCACAGTCACTTGAAACATCAGCAAACTCTTACCTCTCCTCACCGTGAGGAATAGCCGCAGGATCAACCAAAGCAACAGACTTGGCGCCATTTAAATCCTTGGAAGCGCGGACATCTTCGGACGGCATCTTTCCCTACAATCGACAAAGAAAACTTTCATCGCGAACTGATCCTTTGAAAATCAATCAATATCAATCAATCAATCAACACACAAATAGCAAGCCAACCGCTTAGCCAGACTGCTTCTGCAAAATACTAGGAAACGAAACATTTCCAACGTAAAAAGGCATGCTTAAAAAAAACTCATAGCTTCCCACCAGACGAACGGCTGTAGGGCGCAGGGCCAGGAAGTAAAAAACCGAGGCTTAATACCTAGCAGAACAACAAAAACAAAGCCTATACGAACCTGGCCGAAAAGCTCAATCTGCGTGTTCTGCTGAGCTTTGCTCTTCATCTGACTAACCTGAACAAAAAATAATATCATACATTACTAATTACATTTACATCTAACTTATGTTTTACACTCAAATGTTAAGTAACCATATTCAACAAAACGCCAACACATTAATATGCTATACAGCGTAATAAAGAATAGATTCAAAACAACAAAGATCTACAACACGTAAGTCGATTATCTTCCAGAAACTTAAATTACTATCGTACGAACTGACCATATACTCTGCACAGGCAAAAAAACTAGGACCTGACTACCACGTGAAACAGAGATACTTGAAAGGGCGCGCTATAAAACCAACGAAGATCGCGGGAGACACTCATTAAACGAGAATGCAAACTAACACGAGCAATTAAGTGCTACCGAATTCAGCTGGGCCATCACTAAATCCATAAAAGCTATAGTTCCACGACGGATATCTCCAAGAAAACAGCAGTTTCACAATCAAACCTGCAGGTCCCAGAACTGACTGTATTTTCCAACATCACGGGGCAGGAAAGTAACTGGAAGCTTAGGAAAGAGTGGAAATGCACATTCGAGAGGAAACGTTAAATATCAAGCGACAGCTTCCGTTCTACTATAAAACTATCAGGAAAAGAAAACATGCGAACAAAGAAGCAAGCCAAACAAAAGTGCGCGAATAAATCGTTTGCTACTGTAGAGGTCACACACACCTCAACTGACTGACCAGGGGGCAAACTCCCAGAATGCTTAGCTATTCTGAACGCAGCATACGTCACCCTACTGATAACGCCATTTTCGGCATTGCTCTTGAAATAGGGCGGGGCAATGGATGACAGATTCCACTTCACAGAGTCGGAGAGCGGGTTCTCAAAACACAGGACTGCATCTACAGAAGAACAAAGTCTGCAATGTCAACCAGATTCGTTTCTTACCAATCTTTATTATAACAACAACTCCATCAAAGCAATTCTTAAAGTTCTCAACCATGTAAGGAATACCAGGATAAAGGTGAAATCAGGAAAGCTGAACTCTGGCTAACATAATAAACAAACATTTTACATAAACACCACCAATAACAAAATCCATTGGTCTCGCAGCTTCCCAAAAACGAAGCTCATGGAGGGACATGATATACTTTCAAACGTAACTCATCAACTCAGGTTTTGCAATAGCCCAGGAATGCAGAATTTCACTCACCACTTGACCGTCCAACATCGGTGACATCAAATGCAATCGCCTGCTGTCGAACGATGACAACAGGATCATCTGCAGTTAGTTTAGCAGCCTTGTGAGGGACGAGGGACACATCCGCAGCCGGGTTTAGAGCTTGAAGAGGTCTAATACCAACTACAGGAGACTGATCAACGGCCAGATCTTCTCTTATCTGAACTGCGACGCCCTGAACGAAACGTCAACATACGCGAGAGTTAATACCGACGTAAAACTAAGCATTACCAACAGAGGTAAATGGCATGCGCTTAGACTCCTAGCCATAAATAACTCAAGCGTAAATTTAATAAAAAGCCAGAAAGCTGAAGACCTGAAATTGCGACCTCAAGCCAGCATACGCGGGCTTCAGCTCAATATTTAAAAGCAGCTTTTAATAGCAGAGGAGTCAGCGTCGCAGGCCAACAAGGGATTACCGACCTCCCGTCCGCCATTTTTAACAACAGAATAGGATGCCTGTCACACGGCACCTATGCCAAGCTACTTAAATTAACGGGGTAACAATAAACGTCCATCCAATGTACTAAAATGACGAACTTTCAGTGGGCTACATACGATGAACAAAAACTTTCGAGAAATCACGTCCCCTAACAGCGTGTTAAGTCTTCATTCAAGAGTATAGCCGAAACTTCAGCTAAAGAAACCAAAGCACACCAAAATAATGATACGGCCGGCTGGTGGAATGAAGATGCCAATGCAACCGACCTTTTGCTGGCCGCTGCATTGCACGTAGATATTTCCTTTCCAAGGTAAGTCACTGTGCCGCGTCACAAAGGATGGCTTTACATCTATTCTAACGATCAATTGGCTTCTAAAACAAAACATGCATGACTTGGCGATTCAATATCAGCAAATTCAGGTCGTCCTTAACTTTATGCCACCAAATAAGAAAGAAAAATTCATAGTTGATTTCCCATACGTACCGTGGCGGAATCTTGTCCTTGCTGGGGGTGATAACCAACGTTTGCGCAGGCCATATGAATTCAAACCTACACAGTCAAGGCAAATACATAGATAATATTAAGACATTGGAAAGTCACTTTAAATGACCGTGAATGGTTTATAACTTAAGAAAAGCGAGTACAATTAGACCCAAGTTTCTTGAACTAGTTGTTTTGTTGTTGTTGTTGTTGTTGTTGTTGTTGTTGTTGTTGTTGTTGTTGTTGTTGTTGTTGTTGCTGTTGCTGTCGGTAGATTTTAGTTGTTTTTTTCTTAAGAGAGGGAGTACTGATGACGTTGCTTCAATTACCGATTTGATCAGCGAGCACGCCAATATCTACACGCGATATCTACAAAAATGGACGATGCGGCGCTTAGATCAAAAACCTTTGCCCACAAACTTTCCCTATGCCCGCGTTTACTCTTCACGCCGGCCTGGGCACGAGAATCTCCCGCGCTCTAAGTCACTCAGCCACAGGCAGCAGAGGCACAGACCGCAGAGGCACAGGTGATCACGTACGGCAATGGGTCGTTGGAGTAGTTGACTATTTGTAGCTTTTGCGTAACAGGTACATCGGATGCTAAAACAAAAGCAAAAAAAAAAAAAAAGCTCATCTTGGGAATTCTCAGTTCTGGACGCGAAGAAATAAGCAAACGGGGTTTAACACCGCAGCCTGTCTGTGATGCCAGCACGCTAACTGGAAAAGACAGCGACGATAAGCATGGCCTTAATTTTTAGCTGACAAAACGCAGGCAACTAAAGTTTTATAAAACCCATAATAAATAGAACTAGGAAAACATTAAATGAAAAGGAAAAAATCAATTTAAAAAAATCGCCATACCAGTTAGAATAATATGATCGGGGAAAATCGACCAGATTTCTTTCTCTACGTCAACTTTCTCAACCGGAGCGGCATTTTTTTCTAAAGCAGAAGACAGAAAACTAACTCGCTTGGACGAGTTGTACACAAACACAGGCATACATGCGTACACATTTACGCACATAAACACAAATATTCATACACGTATATATTTGTGTTTAGCATATTCAACTCAATCTAATCCAACAGCAAGACGACTAGATAATCCAAAAGAAAAAACAAATAAACAAACAAACGCAACAACAACTAATTAACAAACATCGGATAAGGCTAATCGACTGAATACGATCTGACTTCTGATTAATCAAGAATGGCAGTAATCGTATTACTTTCAGCAATAAGATTCATTGAGCCTTTGCCGCGAACTCCAAATGGAGAGAAATAGCAAATAACATGTTACTTATGTTGCATTCCCGCCCACGCTATATCCTTAGCATGCTCAACGTCGTTCTCCAACGGCTTTTAACGAAATCTTAAAGTCATACCTTTATTCTCGCACTTTCTACAACTTAATCTTAAAGCTACTAGTTAAAAACTGAACTAGTACTACAACGGTTAATGACTTTTTCATCCAGCAAATTTTAGCGAAGTAGAAAGTGGAAGAACGATGTGATTGGCACAGGCGAAGAAAACAGGGAAAAACACGCGTCACCTGGTTAAAACTACACACAATCCACACCTGTGCATGGCTCTTGGACACGCTGATGCTGAGCTTCAAGTGCTTAAGAGCTGGCTAAACTCAAAGACCCCAATTTAACCTCCTGGAAACCCTCGTAGAAACGGAAAGAGCCTTCTAAAATTCAAAGCAATGTATGCAAAATTCGTCAAAATCGAAACCCCAGCTATCTGAACTAATTTTCGATTGAAACGGTGAACCAGCAAACGCGAAATACGACGTACAGAACGCAGGAATGCCAAGAAGATTGATGGTTTTGTTAGAACTCCTTTAAGTAGTAGAGGCATCACGAGAATTCAAAACAAAATGGTGCACGCAAGTACGAAGTGAACAAGTGCGAGTCACTAACACGCGCTAGACGGCACTTCTCACTTATCGAGTTTGCAGATGTTTGGTAAGCCTGCTTGCCTAGAAGGAGAGTCAGGTCCTCGGTAGCATATGAAACTCTGTCTCATTGTGAAGTAAATACTTACAGGATGTCATCAATTGCAAGAATAAGAAAAGATTCTATGGGTTAAACGCATGTCCACAAACGAACCGCCCCGTTTTAGTCTGGGTTCTGCTCATGCTTCATATGTGAACCCAAATGTCGGGCCAAGACTTCAAAAGACTTCAAGTGAACGTTCATTTTACGCATCACGCTATAACTGAAAGCCTCAGAATACAATGCACGTGACGAACGAAAATCCAAATCGATGCTCAGCAATGATCCTTTGCAATACTTGCCAATACTTCAAAAGCATCTGAATTACATTCTACACGGGATTCTTGAAGGAAGGTCGGGTAAGAGGGGCTTTAGCCGCGCTCATAAATAGCTTTTATATCTGTCGTAGATGCAGAAGATGCGAAAGCAAGAATCAAGTATCAGACTTTACGTAAAGCGCAGCGTTAGCTATGTTGACCACGTTACCTGGCAGTGGAGCATGTTCCTTCTCGGGGATTTTCTGCACTGGAGTGGCATGAAGGATGGCTTTATATAACTTGTCAGAACGAGCCTCTGGTGTAGCATCCACACCATGCAACCCAGACGCAGTAGGAAACCCCACCATTGCAACAAATATTTTTGAAACGGATGCCTGGAAAAACGAATGCCAGTCAGGCACATCAGTATACGCGACGTCCTCAATGACTTTGTCCTCGTCTGAAAACATGGAATCCAGCGAGAGGTGGTCAGCAAACCCAGGGTCACATCCAGGTAACTTCGATCTAAACCTAAAAAAAAAATCATCTAAAAGTTACAAAACGCAGTAAGGAGCTTGCGGGACCATCAGGTTCTCTTAAGATGGTGAATGAACATCCAAGGATTAGTAGAAACAACGGCCCTGTCACAATGTTATTACGTGCAGGACGCCACATTATGTGCCAGCACGCTACGCTACAGATATACGCAGCAAATATAGAAGAACTACCCACGTCTTTAGCCGTAAGAAGAGTTTGAAATGCTTAGTTCTGCCGACGCCCTAGATAGATACTCGCGCGAGATAGGGATGTAAGAATGAGGGCGTTTTCTTTACGTAATTTCACGTACCTCCTGTAAGCTCGACGCAGCACTTCCTCTCCAGAGTAGATAGCCAAATAGGCGGCAGAGTGCGAGCCTTGCTGGCACTGAACTGCCGTTTCTTGCAGCGGCTGAAAGAAAATCTGCACTTGCTTCGCTGTTTTTTCAATGAGGATGAACTCATTCGGAACAACGCTCACGTGAGACGAAGGGTACACTATCCGGTTCGTCGCATCTAAAGCAAAGATGAGAAGTAAAAAAAATTTAACGAACGCACATTTCAAAGAGTTCAGAAATGGCAGCAGACTCATCAGTTGCCAAACACAAATAGCTAACTGAGTGGAAAACCATATTTTGTCGTGTCCAATGCCAAAGAAAAGTGCAAAACGGAAATTTTTATCAAAGCAATTTAAATTGCCACAGGTAAACCAAGATTTCAGTACAAGGTAATGCAAGGCTAGGCAGCTACCTACCAAGCTAGCTAGCTACCTAGCAAGCAACCTTCAATTATCTTCAAGTCAAGGCCAACGAGGAGCAAAAGATTTGCGAGAAAGCACGCACGACAAAGAAATGAACTATAGTGACGGGTCGGATCAAGCGATTACCGTATTCGTTTGACAAAGGTCCTACCTTTATAAATGATGAGCTTCACGAAGGCGGCCCTTGTCCCTCCGTTTCTCAGAGTCACCGCCACGACCGTCTTCTTACCGAGGTAAACTTCGCCCATATCTATCCAAAACTGGTCTCCAGTCTTCTTAACGCCACTGATGTCTAACGTTCCACAGCCACCGAAGCCACTGAGAGGGACGACAAATTTCGTCGATCTGTTGACGGTGTGAAGCACCAACGAGCTCGTCGCCATTGCAAAGCAAGACGGTGCGAAGAGGACGTGCACAGGGAGCTCAGACTGGGGCTTAAGCGTCGCCTCCACTAGATTTGCATGTTTGTGATGCAAGAGGAAATTATTCTGAATGTGGAAGCTGGAATGATTGTCCTTGATGCTCATAGTCAAACGAACATCCTCGGAATCCGAGTTGTTGCGAAGGATCAACTTTTGCATGCTCGAGGTGCCGATGGCAACGCCAGGCCAGTTCAAGGACGGCTTGTTGCACAGGAGAACAGGCGCGACATCGCGAGGTTTGGTCACATCGAGCCGACTGGAAGAGGTGCCTCGCAGGCTCCACTCATACTGCTCGCCATCAGGCACAATCATTACAAGCAGCCGACTGAAACGAAAACGATATGGAAGAAACTCTGAAATTTTTCCAGAACCTTAAGGAGAACACGCCGCTGCTTCGGAGAATTTATGAGTCTTAGGTACAACTCATATGCATCAGCAGCATTATCCAGGAACTCAAGTTGAACTCTCAGGCATTACAAAAAATAATAATGAAAATAAACAACAACAACAACAACAACAAAACACATTCCATACATAAAACGATTGAAAGTAAGACCTACAGAGCGTTCGTCGAACCTTTCAAAACAGTCTAAACGTTACGGCTCATAAAAGATTCGGGACAAGGAAATCCTTTCCTATAATCAGTCGTAGTGCCCCACCCACAGAATAAGCTCATAAAATAAAGTGCTTAATAATGGTTTGCGGTGTAAATTGCTCCTAGTCGCAAGTTTCTCTTCACAATTCTTTAAATTCAAATCATTAAACAATTAAAAACTTAATTAAAAACCTTAACAAGCTCAATAGAAGTTTCACCCTGCTTCAGGCGACTGCTGTTTTATCAAACTTCGCCGCTGACTTATGAACTGTTCCTCATTCTTGATATTATGATCAAATCTACTCTTTACACCTCAAATGGCTTTAGCAACGAGGCAAAGTAGACTTAAGTGATCGGATGTAAGTACTATCGCCGCGGTCTTCGCAATTGTTCAATAAGTTAAAAAAACGATCAGACTTTACGAGCACAAGCAACTAGTAATGCTAGGACACATCCCACATGCTTGACGCTTCATACGCAGTCATAAATCAGGTGATATCCTTATCTTATCTTCGTACATAAACAGGTCAGACGCCATGCTAGGGAAGCAGTACCTTTCTAGCGAGGCGACTGAAGATGCAGCGAAGCTGACGTTTGCGAGGACCTCCTCCTGAACTTGCAGGCGAGCAAACGCGGGTGCAACAGAGAAATGGTTCGCATGTCCCACAATCGTGAATTTAAGGTCGATAGGTATGTTCCCCGCATTTCTCATAGGTATAGTTCGAGTAACAGTGAGTCCTTCCACTGTTGAAAGCGATACGGCCTAGAACGAATAAGTGAAGAACAGGCTTAAAATGAAGAATAGTTAACTCAATAAGCAAATACAAAATAAAAAGTAGATAAACACATATTTGCATACATAAATTTTATATACGTGAAGCTAGTCAGAGAGCGCCGTCGTTTGGAGACCCTACGCTGATCAGCAGTACTAATCCATCATTTTTCAGCTTTGAAATCCTTTCTAGAGTCAGCTAATTCAGGTCTCCTTAAATTAAGGAGAGGATTGCACTTCTTTATTAAGGAGTGTCTCACTTCGAATATCCAGGGAAAAATGACATCCTTTAGAGCAACTTTGCTAACATTGCGATTCATGCTTTTCTATATAGGGTGAGTTCTGTTTTTCGATCTGACACTGAGAACGGGATAAATAAAAATAATAATAATAAAAAAAACACAAAAAAAAAAACATAAAGAAACAAATGTTTTAAGATCTACTGAAGCTGGCATTAAAGGATTCCTTTTTTCTATTTATGAACAAATATTTCAAGCAGGTAGATAGAGTTGCCATGGGTTCCCCACTTAGCCCCACCCTTGCCAATGTATTTCTTAGTCACCGCAAAAAGTCTTGATCGTGTCCTAACCCGTTTAAGCCTATCATAGGTACGTTCGCACTTTTTCAAAATGAGTATAAAATTAGGGACTTCTACGAATTTCTCAATAAACTTCATCTTAATTTACCGTTGAATAGGTATACGGTAACTCAATGCCATATTTGGACATCGACATTGCTCGGCAATCTAGATTTAGTGGTGTTTACACCAACTTTAAAATCATGGAGATGCGCAAGCATAACCTGTTGCTCACATTACTAGATCTTACAACCTATACTCAAGTTGGGAAGCCATCCATCAGGAAGTCTGCAATATAAGATCCTAACTTACGCGCAACTCTTTTCCCGATACCGTTGTTAACTTAACTATCAAGAAGATTGTTAAGACCATCTACTAGAGCAAGCCACTGAGAGATGATAACCTGAACAAAGAGCGAGTAGAGATAATCTTGCCCTATTTAGGCTCTTTGCCAAGCAGAGTGAAGAACACTTAAAAAGGAACATGTGTCTGACATCAATCTTGTAGACATATGTAGGTTGAGCTCTTTGTTGAAAGATAAGCTGCCCTCATCACTTAAGGCTTGCAATTTTACATATACAGTACATATTACATTACATATTACATAGTACAACATAACACATACTGTATTAGTAAAACCAACCGACATGCATGTCCTTCTCTGACTTTGTTATTATAGACAGGGATAGCAACAACAAGGCAGCAACAGCCAAACAGAGTTTTTCCATCAGAAACTTGATTGCCCAACTTTGAAAGTTCACTCCCAATCGTATCCTCTGAAGTTGCTTATATAGCGTATTGAGCTTTCATAGTTCATACTTTTGCATCGATTTCGACTATTTTCTGCTTGTATATAGCCTGATAAAGCTCGCACAAGACTTGGAGAACTCCGCCGTGTCAGTTATGGAAGTATTATAAGTATATATATAT
>QQSS02201861.1:0-12077 GCA_003687565.2 Craspedacusta sowerbii
TGTATATCTATATATATATATATATATATGTATATCTATATCTATATATATATATATATATATATATATATATATATATTCAATGAGAATTGCGTTGAACGACTTGGCTAATACATTAAATGAATGACCTGCCGAACTGATATTGAGACGTCTGCATAAAGTTTATGAATGACACGTATGCAAGTTCAAGAAAGCCATATGAGTACTAGCCAAAATACTTAATAATAAAAAACGAAATAAGAATCCTAGATGATGAAACTATAGAAACTTACTGCTTCAAAAGCGTGTTCTGAATTGACTTGGACAATCCGACACTTCCCCCCGAGAATAAATAGAACGCAGATAGGCGCGGGCACTAAAAAAAGAAGATATGAGGACCCTCGATGGGTAAATCTTCAAGGCAAAAAATAAAGCTAATAATTTTCGTGACGTTTCGGTCCCTTATTGAACCATCTTCAGACTAAAAGACACAAAAAAAAACGAAAAACAAAAACAAGCAGAGCGCACATTGCCCGAGTCACATCTTCGAAGTCGAGCTTAAACAGCTTCAACATTATCGAGTTGAGGTCGATTAAGTTGAAGTTGTTTCAGCTCGACTTCGAAGATGTGACTCTGGCGATGTGTGATCTGCTTGTTTTAGATTTGTTTTTTTTTTTTTGTATTCTTGTTCGTTTAGTCTGAAGATGGTCCGAGAAAGGACCGAAACGTTACTAAAAAATATAACGATTATTTCTTAAATTCGATTAAGGAAACGCACGCGCTGCTAAGAATAGTATATAAGTATATAACACACAACACCCACACGCCCGTACAACACCCACACACGCACACACACACAAAGAGGCACAGACAGACAGAAACAGACCCAGACCCAGACCCACACACGCACACTATATATATATATATATATATATATATATATATATATATATATATATATATATATGTGTGTGTGTGTGTGTGTGTGTGTGCATGTGTGTATGGGTGCGACTAACATATACCAATAACATATTTACGCTAACAGAGTGTAAACAGTATAACACTGGACAGAGTTGGACCATTAGCTCAAGAAAATTTGCAACTAGCACGCATCACAATGCGAAGGCACAAAGGCATAGCTGATCCAGCCAATCTAATAGCAGAGGTCAAGAAGTAATCTATATGGTAACAGAAACATTATTCTAAGGTATGCCTGACCCACATAGCCATATCAGGCTGAAAATGTACTTCAACAGCATAATCTAAGTGTTTGAATAAGCTTTTCTCGAAACCGACTGTCGATGCTGCCATTACCCATGCAAATCCTTTTCATATTGGCTTTATGACGAGCGAAATGCCAGTCATTGGGTGCCACAGATTCTCAAAAAAGCACTCGAATCTCCGCCAGAATATGCCATAGGCTGGCAGTTACGGAGAAATTTAGATCAATTACAATTATAGAAACTCGATAGAGGCCGCGGAATTGATTTCGTGTCAGCTATACCATAGAAATATGGCAATTTGGATCTACCTAAATTGCTCTAGCAAAGAAAAAAAGTGCAGAAACCCGTTTCTAAATCATTTCAGCAAGACACGGCTGGATAGTTTTACAGAAGATTGCGACAATCATGGATTCGTCCAGGATTTTTTGGACATATTCTTCTTTGCTGGACATCAAGACAGAACTGTCGAGCAGCCAGGACTCTGGAATTCAGGATCTTTAACAATCTATTCTTACACATACGCATCACGCAATGCTATGGAGTAACACAGGTGATCGTGTAAGTGGCGCAAAATTTTCCTTTTTCTAAATCTTAACAATCAACATGCACGCTGGAAAAAAATTGACAAGTACGGAGTGTATATCAGATTAATTTCGTAGTATTCTGTAAGTTTTAGAGTGGCTTATGAAGGTGGCGCCGGATAGACCCTGAAAGCAGCTGTGGCATCTTCCATCTATTAGCTGATCTCGATATCTATTAGCCTGCAACTTACTTCCAAAAACAAGGTGGAATAGGCTTCCAAATCTTTGGGTATTTGTCCATTTTTGTTCACAATGCAAAGAGACTCTAAGCGAGGGCAAGAGTGGAATCCTCTGAGCAAGGCTTCGTTAACGTGGAAGTGAGGCTGGTCAAGCCTAAACACGAAAAACATGATACATAGCACGATACATATTACAACATGATACATAGAAAAAGAGTACTCTATGCAAACTGGATACAAAAAGATGAAACAAGCACGCTAGCAAGACAAAACCTGGATTCACTAATAAAGCTTGGATTTACGAAACAAAACCTGGATTCACGAAAAACAAAACACGTAGATTCACAAAACAAAACATGGATTCGCAAAAACAAAAACCTGGATTCACGAAACAACACATCAATTCACCAAACCAAACCTGGATTCATGAAAAAAAACCTGGATTGAAGAAACTCTCACTGACTGGCAAAAAAAGTGGTGAACAAATCTACAACAACAAATCAACAAATGTACAGCGAATCCCACGACAAAGTCTGACAACTTCAGGAACAAACCTGAACGTCACCAAGTTTTTGCAGCTTGAAACTGCCTGCTTGAGGTAAATCAAGGAGCCGGAGTGCCCCAACATGCCAATATGAGCTAATGAGAGAAACTCCAAGTGCGGACAATTGGCTGTAATATCAACCAGCGAAGAGAAATTCCCCAGACCACTCAAGCCTGCAAATAAAGAGCAGGCTTTATGTCTAAATGTCAAAAACAGCAAATCAAGCAAAGAAATCGCATCCGAGTTGTAATAACAAAACAATCTCAGGTTCGTCAGGCAAAATCGCTTCGCCTGTGCAGACTGAGAAAATGCTTGAAAAGATGCAGTAGAAATAATGTGTCACACCTGCAATAGTGAGCCGTCTCAGCAACGTCATTTGTAAAATAGGAAGAAAAGCTTTATCTTGCAGCCTGCTAGAGGTCGGGCTGTGAATAGAAACACTCCACAACATAAGAGTCATACATCCGAGACACTTAATACACAAAACAAAATGCATACAACACTAGGGCGCGCAGACCAGCCCAAACAACAAACCTCTGCCTCTGTTAGGCATCAAATTAACGAGGTAATAACGTGCTAGAATTAGGTACGTCAAGGACCGTGCCTGCATCTACGTGAATCCTTGAAACAAGACACTTGCATGCACTTCAGGAGGCTGATCCTATGGGCCATGAACAGGCTACACAAGCAAATCCCCCAGTTGCTTCTTATCAAACACATGACACACACAACAGCTTGGCCATGGCATATGTTTCTTTGCATAAGTATATTTATTACTTTCGTGCAGTAATGAAAGCTGGTTGCAAAACTCAGACCCTGAACAACACCAAATCAAAATATAATGAGCGCCATCAAATCAAAGGGTTACTAAAGCAAGTTCGGTTACATCTCGAAGAAATAACATGGTCATCCAAGTATCATGATCCACAAGCCTTTTGCACACAGAAAATATCCATTCGTATTAAACAAACTTGTCACCTTCACTTACTTACCTTAAGCACTGACCTTAGTCGCGCCGTTCTTTGTACTATCAACTCATTTCACACAATATTTGCACAACAGGAACTTCTTGCTTGATCTATGCAGGGATGCTCAGTAGGGTGCTCCCTCCCATAATGTAAAATTTTTTCACAAGGCATTTATTTTCAGCCGACCCTTCATTTGATGATGTGTCATATAAAGACTCAGTAGCCAAAATTTTTTCTAATTAAATTAATATGTAGAACTTGTTCACCACGTTTTAGAGTATAGAATACACGTCCATCCAATGGCAGAACCTAGCAACTCCCGAGATTTCAGCGCGCTGCCTTGGCAAATCCAGAAGGCTCTTCGTTTTCTTCTTCGAACGTTCAAAAACGGAGTTACTAGGTTTTGCCTTTGGAAGGAAGACTTTCAGATCGGCTACACAAAAATTCTAGCTGTCCCTAAGCTCCAAGATGGCACAGCGGCTTCAATGGCACAAGCAATTACACAAGCTTTTTATGACTGGGGCTTGCGAGACAGGATCAAGGGTCTCTGCTTTGGTGCAACGTCTTCCAATACTGGAACAAAACGTGGCGCTTGTGCTCGTTTGGAAGCAGAGCTTGGCCGACAGTTAATCAATGTAGCTTGTCGCCACCAAATCTCTGAAATTATTCTTGAAAAAGTTTTAGTTTTAATGACATCTCAAGGTCACCTGACATGGAGTTGTTTGGCCACTTCAAAGACTTTGGCACCGTATTCACCAGAGCTCATTTTGTACAGCAGTTGAAGACAACACTTTCTATCATTATCTTGGGTGCCACACCTGAACGTGGAATACGGTTTCGATACTCAAGTGCTATTCACAGGGCTCGTAGGCTGTCAAAGGCCATTCATTCTATAAAGATGTGGCTTTTGTTTGCAAGCAATACGACACTACACCCGCCCACCAGGTGTTGGAAGCCTCCAGGTCTTTCCAGACAGAAGATATGGCATCAACAGCAAGAAGCAATTCTGTTCATCGCTAAAGTACATCTGAAATACTGGTTTGAAAGACTAGCTGCAAACTGTGCTCAGCGACAAGACCTTGCACTACTGTGTGCTTTATCTGAATACCAAAGCGCTGAAATAGCCAATGCTGCCACTACAGCCCTTGAGAACCACTTTTAGTATCTCTCTGAAACTCTTGTTGCCTTTGGCCTTTAAAGGAAAAGAGCTCAATGGTAGTGGCACTCAAAGAAGTTAAAGGTCAGGTTGAAGAACTTCACAACTTTGTTACAAAGAGCATAAACTCTCTTTTTTTCACGATTCTTGAAATATCTCAGGCATTCTTGCAGTTCAATCCCAATAAGTGTGAATCTCAACCAGAGTATCAAGAAAGCAAGCGTCTTCACATAATCTTTTATAGTCGTCAATGATTAGGTTGAACATTGAGTTGCGTTGATTCAAGAGTTTAACTCGAGTTTGAAGCGCAATGAAGAACAGAAGCAATATCTACTCTAAGTCATTGAGGACCATAGAAAAAAATTTTCTGCGCCAATTAAGTCCTCAAAAGTTGATGCAAGTTACAGTTAATGGTTAAAAGAAATGAAAGAAAGAACTGAGATGACTATTAAATATTACTTTTGATCATTTTGATTTTGATATTGACTATGAAGAAAAGTTTTAAATTATCTTTATTAACCTATACAACTGTCACAGGTGTATTCAGCAGATTCTTTTACCCGCAATGACAGGTTTCAACAAAAATATTTAAAAACTTTGAAAACATTGAGCAAGGCCTAAATATTTTTATTTTTAGTCAAGTTTTTTTTACAGCCTTTCGATAACCAGCATCATGTAATGGGTTGGAAAACACATTAGAAAAACTTATTTGAAGGCATCATGAACGCTAATTCTAAGACACATAAAAACCGATATAAATAGAATTAAGCTGCTCTTTGTGATGATTAAAATATTAATGTTCCTCAGTCCTCAATCAAATCTCTCATTAGGTATACAGTACAACCACTTACATGCTGGTCCTGAGTCAGAGTAGCAGTCTGGACCCACACAAAGATATCAAACATATCAGAAAAGGAAGTTGTCTTGATAGGGTAAGTAGTATGATTTAGTTATAGGAGCTAAGGAAACTCATTTGCATTTTCCAATTTTATGCCATATTTCAGAACAAGAAGAACTACACCAAGCAAAACTTGGCCTGAAAACTAAATAAAGCAACACCTGGGGAATGAAAAACAGAACACGCACTTACAACAGATCCCTTTATGAATACAATAGCAAAGGCATACATTACAGTGATAAATAAGTATCCTATGAAAGGCAGGTAACATTAAAGCCATGGATGCAAAGGGAACACGTAAATAAAACAAATTTTATTTTCCACGCAATCCGCCAGTGGGACAGCATATCTCTTATATTTGAAATAGTGTACTAAATTGCTCCAGTAGAGTCGAATTGCATGTGGACTCTAACTTACAAAAATATGAATGGACTAAAACAACCACTAAAATAGCAATACTAATAACATAGTTGAACAAATTTAAATACCCAATAATTTTAATCTGCTTATGACACACCTAAAAGCTAAGCAAAAGACAGAAGAGCAATTTAAACTTACCATAGGTAGCGTTCTCCGCTACTTATTAGTCTACTGAATACTGAGTGAAACCCCACATCAATTATTTCAAGCTCCACTAATTCACAGCACTTGCAAAGTAGGTCCAGGCCACTACCAGCCTTGCTTATATCAGCATCCCGCTTTCTTTCTGAACTAACCTTCCTAGTAACATATGTACTTGTTGAACATTCTCCAGACAAGGAGATGGAACCTGACACTGGAAGAGCAAGTTGTGAGATGCCAATTGTCTGACTGCTTTGTGGAGAATGATGCTTTGATGTGCAACAAGCTCCAGATCCCTGAGAAACATAATCTACCTCATTTGTTAGCCCACATGCTGGAACTGCCAAAGCCTTTAAGTTAACCATACTAGAAAGTATACTGCATAATTTGTTCGCACTTTCATCTGTTCCATGAATATGAAGACCACACAAGCTAAGACTTGAAAGGTTTTCACAATGCTTTGCAATAGCTGCCAGTCCGCAAAGGTCCTAGAGAAATTAAACAAACATAATTTATACAGAAGAATGTAAGGAGCATTATGTATAGTAACAAAAAAATTTCACTGTTTTCACATGCAAAGAGCAATCAGACAGTCACATATAATGAAAAAACGCTCTTAACAAAAGAATCTCTCACAAAGCTTTAAAGTTGTCATCATGACAACTGTCAAATGATCATAAACCGGACGATCCATTATCTCCGAACAGACCTGTTACAAAGAAGCATTAAAATTATGAGCAGCAATCTATGTGACCTAAATATGTCAATAAAGAATTAACTAAAATAGCAAACTAAACTTTTGTGTGAATCATCACACTATAGAATCAACAAAGCAAAAGGCTGCAAAGGGTCTACACAAAAGTTTACTTTACCTCATCAACCCATTCTTGGCAGTGGCTAAGATTCAAGGTCAATAGTGATGAGCAGTTATTAGCCATTGCTCTAAGTAAGTTAGCTTTGAATGCACTCACACTTGACAAATTTAAATATGTGAGTTGGTGTAAACTAAACAGCCATTGAATCTGTTCTTGACCCAATTGAGAGTGGCTTAGGTCTACCTTCTTGAATGAGGCTGTCTGTAGGACAGGCATGATGTATTTCCAGCAAAGAGAATTCATAGACCCAGGAGCCAGAAGAATCGACATGCAGTTCGTTTCAGCAGCCTTAGTAGCTGCTTGAATCACAAAGTGCATTAACAGGAGGTTCGAGTGAAGATATGGGTTTGCTACTATATTATCATTTAAACAGACAGAAAACTGTTCTTCTGACTTTAGATGCATGCAGTAAAAGTTACCATTGCTAATGTATGTTGAAGTCCTGTCACTAAGACATTCCAATCCAAATTCAAGCAAATTGAGTTCTTGGGAAAACACTGGAAGCCAATGCTCAAGACTAGCCAAAGTCTCAAACCTTAAGGCAAGTCCACATAGGTTTTTAAAAAGTCTCTGTATTTCCTTACACAATTTAGTAGGTAAGCCCTTAAGCAGCAAATCAGCTCCATCACTACCATGTGGGATTGACCAACCAAGCCACTTCAAACTCCTGTTGCGTTGGGCTACTTTTATGAGACCTGCAATGCTTAGGCGAGATCCAATCAAATTTAACTTCTTCAAAGACTCACATGGCAGCAAAGCAGAGACCAATAAACTTGGGGGGATCCAGTAGCAGTCTGTCAGAGTCAAATTTTCCAACCGCTGGGAGTGCGTAGCGACATACTTACGGAGGGCAACGACAGAAGTGCCTCGATTATCATCAAACACTACACTTCTAAACAGATAAAACAAATCTAATGAAATTATGAAACATGAAACGCTTCACTGATTATCAAACAATGGACCAACATCAAGCAACCAGACTTAAGACCAAAAACACAGTTTTGGGAAGCTCCAGTGCTCATTTACACACTTAAAAAAATGCCTTTAAATATTCCATACCTATGAAGAGCTGAATCCTCTGCAACTCTGTTGAACCTTTTACATACTCTAGTAATGCTCCTTAAATCCCGATAGGAAAGGCAACGAAAAATCAATAGAAGGATCTCGTCGGTTACTGCATCCATGTCACGTGCGCCACCACGTATCAAACAAACACACAGCCAGCCGAGTACTTTACATAAAGAAAATGAGAACAATGAAGGTGCTACCGGAAAAAAAGATTCTGTGCTCAGCTTCAGCCTACATGAAAATGAAATGAAACGGTAAGCTCAAAAGCTCGATGTGTCCTGGCTTCTGAAGCATCTCCTTTGCTTTGAATTACTGCACGCGGCGAGTGACCGTGGCTATCTTGAAGCGCTTCCTTGACGTCCGTCAAAGTAGCTTTCCTTGACCTCACCAAGGTACACCCTCAACTGGCTGCTCACATTGAAAGTTATAATTACACTCATTGGGCTCTCAGTGGTTTTCGGTAATGGAGCCAAAACAAAGGAATCGTCTATATCAAGCATGGGATTAATTTAATCTCTACCTCTACAATAGTGCTACTACAATAGTTGTACGACAAAGATTACAGCCGTCAGATGTCAAAACAGCGATCAGCATGAACGTACATAAACCTAAGTCCTCAACTAGTACAAAGAACAAGTCCTCAACTATCAAGAGAAAAAAAACACTTCTTGTTTAGGATAACATTAAAGACTTGAAGCTTGAATATGCGAAAACATGAAAAGGTCTTTGCGATTCGTTCGATGCATGCTTATTCATAGTTACGATTTTGTTTACTTAAAAAGAGTTTTTTACGTTCTAAGTCGCCAGTGGAAATATTTCCTTCTGAAATGACTTCTAAACGGTACATAAATGCCTCAAATCCCACAGAATCAAGAATTTACTGACGGTCAAGTGTTGTTTCGGGGCATAACTGAGTTATTTCTCTTGATGGAATGGTTTCCGAAGAGACCGTTGGTCTTATTTCGTAACATCTTCGTGGGCTGTGCGCATGCACCCGATTGCTTTAATGTGTATTCGTATCGCACAATGCAATTAATCCTTTATAATGGTTTACAGACCAATAGGTGCATATATCCCTGTCATGCTCACAAGGAGTGCGGTCATAGTAGTCTGGGAAAGGCTGAGAAAAATGTATCATATGTTTTTATATGTATTTGTGGCATAGACAAACAATCCAATAGCTCATATGAAGTTTTGCAAAAAACATCCAACATTTGCTGGAGACTCAAGGCTTTTACTGGACAGAGTTTGTGATTAAATTACTTAAGCGTGATCCTTGCTGATTGTATGATTGGAAATTTGCTTGGCAGGGCTGCGTAAACGATGAGATACATACACATAAGACTATAAACAGGAAAGGAAGAATCTCGACGAAGACCGGTTCTTTAATGAGGGACTCAGTGGACAGCTTCACCAAATGAATCCTCTGGATTAAAAGATAAACTGCTTCATGAAGCTTGCGATGGTTTGGCCCCCTTTTTTTTATATATTTTTGGTTTGTATAACGAATTCGCGATTCCACGATGCTATTACACCATACCGTATTTTTTAGAACAGCGTGCAAGAACGTTTTTAAAACTAGGAATCGCGTTTGGGCATTGTCTTTTTTTTCAAGGACTTTTGTCTTCAGAGGTTCATTCGCGACCACATATAAGGAGGCATGGATTTGCAGAAGAAAGCAGCTCATAACGAAAGACTTGCTATGAGAAGTTTGCATGACAATGCGATTCATGTCATCATGTAAAGCAAGGCTTGAGTTGAAAACCACATATATATATATATGTGTGTGTGTGTGTGTTTGTGTGTGTGTGTGTATGTATTTATGTGTATGTATAGTTTTCCAACCATATTGTTTAATTTTCCAACGAAAATAATGCACTTTACTTAATGCAGACGACATTAAAATCAGCTGTTGGAGTTCAGCAGTCACATCGCCAAAACGGGCAAGCACATTTTTGCCAACGCAAACTTCAAGTTTTAACGAAAGTTGAGCTCGGAAAGTATTAAAATCACCTGTTATGCGAGTTTTGAAGACTAACTTGGGCCGTTTCCTCTTCTTTGGGGCACGACGGTTCACAAACACGGACATGCGCGATGGGCTTAAAGCAGCATGTAATTACATGAGGCTCTGCCTAGACAAACTTGAAACACACTTTGTATCCACGGTATAAGTAGCTTTTCTTAAAGGGACTGCTCAGCCTGTTGCTGGTAATATTTTTATTTTAACTGATACAACAGCAACAATAATAACAACAGCAAGAACAACGATGGGCACAACAACAGCAACAACAGCAACAGCAACAATAACAACAACAATAACAACAACAACTACTACAGCAACGACAACAGGAAAAACTTGTCATTTCCCCAGTAAATGCTTACTTTTGTCGGAAGTAGTCCACAGGCAAAGTATAGTTGAAGAAAACGATCAGGAACAAAATTGATAATGGAATGAGAGATATCCTTCTATTCAAGCTTTCATAGATGATTATCCGCAGTGTCGGACAAGTACAGGCAGTACTTAAAAGTTTTTAATGCATTTCATTCAGTAAGGTGGACATCAAAGCCTAACCACACTCGCACATAATAAGAAACCTAGCTAGGATGACCGCACCTCAGGATAACTCAATTATAGGTCAACTTAAATCTATTTTACTAACACTTTGCTGAGAAGTAGAGTCGACACAATATCTACAGCAACACGAATTCTGGCTATTGGTGCCACAAGGTACATCTTATAGTTTAGAGGAAGACCCTAGGATGCTATAGTGCTAGGCAGGAAAGCTAACTGCTAAATACTTCAAGCTGTGAAAATAGGCTAGGAAAATCAATTCCTAATTGTGTGATGCAGTTAGCTGAACCTAGTTACACATAGTTGACTTCGTCGTCTTACACATAGTCGAAGTCAAACAGCTTTTATCTAGATTAGGATCTCTCTGCTTTCTGTATGGATTCCTGCCAAATCGTGCCATCTACTTTCTATATCGATTCGTCTCACGTTCATTGTCCGTTGAACGTTTACACAGAATTAAAAAGGAACCTATCGGAGTTGCAGATTTATTCCGTTTGGAATCACTTTCAGCGTTAAGTATGCCTTCGAAATCTTTTGAATCCAAATACGTTGGACAAGCTTCAATAATATTTTAAAACATAAAACTTTCCAAACACCGCAAGTTTGGCGAATTCATGATACGTTGCGGATACATCCAAACTATCAAAGTAGCACTGCATTTGTGATGAAAATCTTGTTTCAACTTAGATGACATGTTTCGAGAAGTCAGCATTTTAACAGCTTACGGAAGCGCATGCTTACACGTTAATTGCCACAAAAAAAAATCCTTTGAATTATTTCAGATGTAGGCGAAAAGTTTTTGGGAAAAACCCTTCTCACATAGGGTAAATCTACTAGAGGAATGGCGGATGATCTCTACACAGAGAACTTGAACATGTTTGCCGTCGTTTAAAAAGCTCTTTGAAATGTAAAACAACTTTAACTCAAAACTCGTGTGTGATCTGCGACATTATCTTTTCTGCAAATCGGAATCATCGTTAACAATGCTGTTGAATCTTTGGTAGATGAGAAATTTCTTAATTTTTCTTTGGCAGGATGATACTATCGCAGCATATTCACGTGTATTTCATTTGGCAAGAACGAATGCAAAACGTTTTTCAGAAATTCATTTCCACAAGCAATTACCTGAAAGCCAATAACAAGACCGTTAGCCTATATCAAGATTCATCAGCAAGCGACTTTGCCAGGTAGGCATCGGCTACAAAATGACAATTGGCCATATCAATAGACCGATCGACCAATCGATCGATCGACCAATAAATCATTCAATAAAACAAACAATCCATCGATCAATCAATCAAACAAACAATCAAAAGACCAACCAATCATTCAAACAACAACATTTTTCAACCTACCGCAAGTTTCAAAGCTGCCTCTTGACGTAGAAATACTGCTTGTTGTTGTAGTAGTAGTAGTAGTAGTAGTAGTAGTAGTAGTAGTAGTAGTAGTAGTAGTAGTAGTAGTAGTAGTAGT
>QQSS02201872.1:0-12076 GCA_003687565.2 Craspedacusta sowerbii
ATGTATGTATGTATGTATGTATGTATGTATGTATGTATGTATGTATGTATGTATGTATGTATGTATGTATGTATATGCAGTGCGGAAGGAACGGAACAAGACGTTCAGTAAAGCAAAACCAACGAACCTATAACAATAACTTTATTACCATACACAACAGCGATGTCAATCCACAAGCATATTCTCAAGACAACTTAACTCACAAGCGCGTCGAACACGCTTAGCATTATGAAGACGCTCTACTGATGAACGAGCCTGAAACTGGGAACACCAGAGGCACACAAAACTTTACATGGCCTATGTTCAGCTATAATATATGTATTAACATGAAAACAACCAGCAGCCTCCAAGATTGCTGGCCGTTGCCCACTAGCCAAATTAAGGCTGAGGAACATCGTATCAAACTAGAAAGCAAGGATACGCTAGCATAAGGGCCGTTAAAAAAAAAGAAGAGGCAGCTACTTTCACTACCACGCAGCGGGTCACGCTCAAACATACAAGCTATTCATAATGCAGGCTTCGCATCTGTACAACGATCCCGGTTATTTCTCGTGTTTTCCTGTCGTTTCCTCGATCCCAGCTTGCTGCATCAAGTCGCCGATGCTCTTCTCCAGCTCGTCTATACGACTGCCCATGTCATCCAGTGAGGAGTTCAAGTCAAGGAAAACAGTGCACCAGTTAAATTTAAGAAAGGAGAAAGCCAAGAGCGTGTAAGGAAATATGGGCTTGTGAATAAGGCAGAGTGAGTGCGTGAGCAGGATAGAGACATGGGGTGGGTTAGGACATAGAGTGAGTAAGCCAGCGTGATTATTGAACGACTGACTGATGGATTGATTGGTTGATTTCTAGTTGGAGTCCAGAAAGAGCTAGATGGCAGTGATCGAAAGAGAAGGCAAGAGGTTGTAGAATGACTGACTGTGATTGCTTGATTGCTTGATTAATCTGAGTTAGGAAAGAGCTAGAAAGAGAGTGACCAAAAGAGCAGGAAAGTGCTTGTAGAATGACTGACTGATTGATTGATTGGTTGAGGTAGGAAAGAGTTAGACAGAGTGACAGAACGAGCAGGCTCATGCTGGAGAACCATTTGAGGACTGATGGAAGAGAGTCGCTACGCATAATTTGACTGTCACGAAACTTAGACCTTGCAACCGAGGAAATAACTTCTTTTGGCGACGTCCTGGATGCAGTCGTAAAACATTATTCGAAAATTGGTAAACATAGGACAGGTAAATACGTTACTGCCAAGCCACAGCTATACTTTTAACTATACTTCTTGCATCCGTTCATTGCATAAGGGCGACGGCTTGCCTAGAAAGCTTCACGTTAAAATTCCTTCCCCATGGTCCCGAACAGGGTGCCAACGCCTTCACTCGTAGGAAGCTCACGTGAGATGGTCATCTAAAACCTCGCCAGCATATCTCCGTTTTGCAAAGTTCCTTACCAGCATTCGCTTATCGACAAGCTCTTTCACTAGCCTCAAAATGATACAACGCCTTTTATAGACGCCCTCTAGAATGGGTCATCCATTAAGGAAGATTATGCAGACTACCCTCCGAGACAATTAAGAAAAGGATATTTCTTGATAGAATGCTGTCTGACATTGACTGGAATTTCTCTTGCTAAAGAAAAGCAGGTAAAATCACCACGGCTTAACAATACTAAAAAAAAACGATTTTGGAACGAAAACTATTCTGAACAGTTCAGACTTAAAGATTTTAAAAAGTTTAGAAAACACAAAAAATCTTAACACTTAGACTTCAGCCATTAAAATTAATCATCAAGCACCATGAAGACTACGCGCATTACAAATGTGTAATAACTGAAAATTGAGAGGTATTTGCAAGCCATAAAACAAGCAATAATTTTAAAGCTAAAATTAATTTAAATTAAAATACATATGCAGTATATACCAAAGACTTGCAAGGTACGCAGTGCAAGGATAGCTTTTTCCAAAGGGCCAAACGCTTGAAATGGTACCTGCGTTTTATACAAAATTTACAAGTAGACAAATAATTGTTATGGTACAATGAAATGCATCACTGATCTTTAAAAATTTGAAGGCTAGGTTTCACTTACGCAACGCAATCTGGTATGCTCATACAACCTAGTTATATATCAGTCTTTCAATAAATTATTGCCAGAAATAAGCTGTAGGAAGATAACTTCAGTTTGGCAATATAGGAAGACTTGAATCGGGGATCTAAATTTTCTACGATGTGAGGGTAACAAACGAGAGTTCAAGCACCATGCTATGGATTTGCCCCATACCTGACGTGATGTAACTATTTAGACAATCAGGCCATTTTGTAACAGGCACAGCTTTTTATACAAAGCTTTTTGTGATTGAAATAAACTGACTCACGCAACTCTATTCTGTGCAGTCCAGGTCTGCTAATTTTGTACCCCAGCACACATTCCCCCACAGAATTAACCGGGAATACTAAACCAACAAGAAACAGCAACAACAATACCTGTAGCAAAAAAACAATAATGAATAAAAGCAGAAATCACAAATAACAAAAAAAAAAGGCCCTACCATTTGACCAAGTAGGTTTTCAACCTAAGAATAAGGAATGCAAAATATTCAGTTAGATATGCAAGGTGTTGCAACAAAATTTATGAGAAACAATTACAAAGAATTAAGCACGTGGACTCTATAAACAATGGGTTTACTCATAACTGGACTAGAAAAAACATGCATCTCTAACCACTGCACTCAGCCACAAAGAAAGTGCATAAGTACTAAGTTTAATGACTGGCCCTCCAAGCAAGTACCTACTTGTATTTACTGGTACCAATCATCAATATTAAAGAACACAAAATAAGATAAACTACTTCACTTTCATGAACATAGTTGTTCATAAAACTTACTGACTTTTTTTTGTGCCCCCAGACAAGAGGGCAGCCTAGAAAAGGTCTGGCAAACTCTTCCTAAAGAATTGCGTATTTGGGACTGTTGCAATTTCTTGCTCATTGAGCTTGGTCTCAGTACTTGCAAAGCCTGGTGGTTTCATGCTCACTGACATCAGGGGCAAGCAGCAGAGGTGCCAATGCTGGATCCTCAGCAAGCATGGGAGCAACATGTTAGAGCAGATCTAGTTGCCTGCAAGGAGTGAGCACGGTAAATCTTGCCATTCTATAAACAGAATCTGGTGTTGGAACATAGGGAGGCTTCAGATCGGATCAGGAGTTCGAATACACTGGACTGTCATGATAGTTGTTGAATGCGTTGGTTGGCAAAAACACACTACTCACGTCAGCCTTAAAATCAGTGGGATAATGTCACCATATTTAAACAAATAAAAACTATATCATTATTAAACATTTACAGTGGCACATCCGACATGCCTTCATAAATTATCAGTGACATACAAAAACTGTCAATTCTTCCACATTCTTTGGGTCTGTGTTTCCATATGACCCAACAGCTGGAGCAGTTGATGGTGAATTCGGCACTGAAGCTGCCTTCTTTGGTGACAAGGAAGCCATTGTCAAACAGCCTACTCTGACACTGGAATCTGCTTCCCAAATATAATTGATAGCACAGATTAATCATGCACATCAGAATAGTTTATAGAACGTGGGAAGCAGCAACAAATTACGTTCCCTTGCCAAATCATAAACCTAAAAGGTACATGCATATATACTCATACTTACAAAGACAATCTACATAGTAACAGATCCAGCACTGGGAAATATGACCTTTCTGCAATTTAATGCACAGCTTTACTAGAGCTATTTTCTATGAATTAACTTGAAAAAGCATGTTTAACCTAGACAGTCTTATTTTACCTCCTGGCTTCCAGTTTTAAGCTGTACTTGCAACATTAGCATCTTTAAACAGTACTGTGCTTTCATTTCATATTGCAACAGCAATCGCCATGGAAAAAATAAAAAATAAACCAACATCTTAAACCCACATCTTAAATCTTAAAGCCCTTACAATCAACATAATACGGTTATTTCAATAAAAATTGATTGCACGAATTAGTTCAAAAATTTCAGACGCCATTTTATTTGAGTTGGTAACATATCTTCAATGATGGTACAGCTAAAGGGACAAAAGTATGGGAACTTTTCTATAAAATATGTTTCGGGTGCCCATCAATGACACATGGCATAGCAATTAATTCACAAATAATTCTATAACCAGAGAGCTTTTATTACTGGGCCGTAATCTTCATGCAAAAGAAACATAATGTATGTGCACAAGATATTAGAGCTCCCGTATTGCATGCAAAGAACTACTGTGTGTTCGCCAGTGATTAGCCACAACTTGGTTTGCCAAGGTTTCTGTCGGCCTGGCGTCTGAAGAGCTGAGCATATTCTATTGCTCAAAATCTGACCATCCCATTATGTTTCCTGTCAACACCCTACTTACATTTGGGAAGTATAAATTTAAGGAAACGTAATGTGCTGCTCCAGAGTCGCCTCGAGAAAAGCTAGATAACTAAATGCGGCAATTTCACTAAAAGTCCCTATGAACTCCTATTTTAGGGAAGTTTTCACCACCCTGGCCAAGCAATTGAAAAATCGTAATAGACCATTATTTGTGTGCACCATCATCATACTCGGCCAACACGATTGAGATAATGCACAGTCTCATCCTCAACCTTCCTCAGTAATGGTTTTGCCTCTCGATGTGGCGTTCCGTGAAGTATGCGCACATGTAACAGCATCTTGACGTTAATTCAAGGAGACGGCTGCACACACAACGATCCATGGCGCTACGTCACGAAAATTATGGTCTGCAAACTACACGCATGAAAGTCCATTGAGCTCTTAGTTAATAGCTTTTAGATGCCAACGGCGGCCATTTTGGGAAGAAGCCTACGTCTTAGGGGTTTAAATTTGGCCTTTCGTTGGTTGTGTTTGTTGCTTTGCGGATGATCGGGTAGTGGAGAAAATCCCATATTATGAGATGTGGTAGCGATATATGGCCGAATGTGTCTAGGATACTCCTGAATTTATTATTTCTGCTGTGCCTCTTCTGGACCATATTGATGCACTCTTGATTTCAGATTTGTATCAGGGATGCCTGCTTATTCTGCGTATGGATGCAACCAGCGTTTAACAGGCAGAGGTTTCTTTTACGAGCTGTGCTTTTCTCCAGTCACTTAAAGAAGAAGATATGGATGGATCAAGTTTGTCTGTTGTTTGAATTAGAGAAAATACCTTGTCGTTTATTTTTCCTGCTTTCACAACATACCTTAGAAAGGTGAGATGTATTCTGCTGTTCTCCACTTCACTGTCACAGGAATTTTAAGTTGTTTTCGTTTTGCCCTTAGACTAGTCTTTAGGGAAGCTGTTTGTGATCTCAGGCAAGCTAGAGGAAGCCTGCTGTAAACAGGGGCAATTCTTGCTTCTTTTGATCTGCCATTCCATTTATCATAATAATTGGTTTATGCATGGCTTAAAGTCACTTTGAACCACCATCTAACTTTATTTAATTGTGCATCTAGGGAAATAAAAGGAGAAAGGAACCAAGAAAACATGTTGGACAACATCTCTCAGATGATACAGCATATGTTTCTTCTTTTACTTGGTCCCATTGCAAGAGCCTCTCCCATTCCTTTAGCAAAAAGCAATTCAAGACACACTGTCTGGCTCATCAGATGAAGGGGATGGTATCAGCTGCAACCTTATGCAAAGTAACTCTTGAAAGTGCAAGCTTTCGTGTACTGTGAGCAACTAGAGCAGTCAAGAAAACTAAAGCTTTTAATGCAGAGTAAAGCTTTTCTGTAAATATCAGAATTGATTGATTCTCAGACACTCTTCAAACGCTTTCTGGTACAGATAAAAACACATGCTCTGTTGCGTCACAACACATCCATCTGAAGATGTATATCAAATTTGTTTGACTTCTGAGAAATACTTCAGGCGATATGTTTTGCAGTGGAAAAATATGTAGGCAGAGGCATTTTTGCTTCTTGTGCTGACCACATGAATGAGTGTGATTTTATTGAATAAGTTGTAAAGCTTGCTTGATCACATGTTATGAAGATTGAAGTGCATGTTATGTAGAATTTTTTTTCAGTTAACTCAAATTGTTTCTGCAGTTATTTATATTGTTGCTTGTAGAAGTTAGCGTATAGCTTCATGGCATGTTTTATTCGCTAAATTTGAGGAAGTGGAACGAGCAAGGCCACAACCATAAGGGCAAGTTGCTTGGATTTACAGGCATGGACAGAAAACTGGAAAACAGAAAACAGCAAATGGAGGATGTGAATAAAATAATCAAATATTAATAAACGTATTTATACAATGTACATCGCAAACAATATAGTCTAAAGCCACATGTACAAACATGTAGCCAAAGTTTAATCAGGAATACAGGACTCCTTTGTTGTTGTTTGCACTGGCTTTAGAGTTTGTGTCAGGAAAAAATTCCCATGCGTAGCTTGCATATGTAATGGCTCTTTGTTACACTATGAAACGTCATCGTTTGAAGATGATAAACAGTGCTGAAACAAACAAAAACAATTACTGAGCATTCATGAAATGCCCAGATTATACAATATAGTATTCTAGCAGTTCAAAAAGCGCTGGCTCAGTTGTTTTGTTGTGAAAACTGAAAACTTTATGCACCATAGCTCAGTCAACACCTGTTCACAAACAAAAAACTGCACTTTTTGCTTCTGATGTAGAATCTCTCTGGAACCTTCAAAACACCTGTAGCATTGAATGGCAGGAGAACAGGCATGCCACACGGAAATCTTTTGTTACTATGTCGTGTGGCCTCGCATAACAAAGCATTCTCTCTACAAAGGAAAGAAAATGAGCATTTCTTACAGAATTTCTGTAGTCTTTAACTGGCCCCAAGTATATACTTAAAAGCAACACATGAAAAGAAAACTGTGGTGTCGCCCTAAGTGTTGGTCATGCATTGTGGGTGCAAAAATCTACTGCTGTATGGTCATACAAAGAACTTACGTTTTGCATGTTATGATATCAACTGCAACATCAACTCTTGGGAAAATTATAGTCATATCCTCTGAGAGCTTCCTATTGCATAAAGAGCTTGTTGCATCCTGTAAAAGCCAATCAGCCACACTTCTTTCTATAGCTATTGATAAGTCTTGGCTGCGATCATGCATTGGGAGTGATGGGATGCTATTTACATATACTTTTGTTGTTGTATGAGGCAAAAGGGGGCAGTTAGCAGAAGAACAAGATGATGCGTTGGTTGCAGAGAATAAGAAGCCAAAGTGCAACCAGAACTTCTCTTCTTGCCAAAGAAGTTTACGATTTGTCTGCTTGCGTCCAGTCGCTTGTATTTTGCCAAAAGCATCTTTGCTTCAGAAAAATCTGTGTCGATGCAAAGCTTCATCAAGTTACTAAACTCTTCTGCGAGGTACCCATACTGACTATTATTTCTGCATCCATGATAGAGTGCAGCAAGCCGTCTAAAAGATATTTCTTCCGGGATCAATGGAGTTTCATGCGAGTTTGCAGACCATAATTTTCGTGACGTCACGCCATGAATCGTTGTGTGTACAGCCGTCCCCTTAATTTAAGGTATGGTACAGAAACAGGAGGCTGCGACGGGCTTTCAGCTTACCTAAGGCAAGCTTTGCCAGGGTTTTAGTTTGGAGGTTGAAAAAACAGCAACAATCGAGATAATCATGTGAAAAGACGTGACTTATGTAACGCAAGACATGCATAAAATCACATTGATAGCAACGCGTCATCGTATAGTTCTTGCAGGAATGCAACCGACAGCCCGATTTACTCTTGGCGAATCTCAAGATCGTGATATGGTACACCATAAATATAGTATGGTGTACGATATGATAGAAATATCATGTGACATACCACCTATGGTAAATGACTTCTGGTTACATTTGACTCTTGAATTCTAGCCACTTCTTTGCATGTAATTGTATTTAGTTAAAAATACACTTTCCTGATTTCGGCAAATATCAACTTTACCAATGCCTGAGTTGCTGTTGATTAGTTTTCCTTATGTGACATACCTAGATCATAGTTATAGTCATGGCTGTTCCCCAACAAAGAGGAAGTGGCTGGCCAAGAACGCCTTATTTAAAGCAAGAGTATGCGAACCAATTAGCATATGGAAATCATGCTGCTGAAGCGTCTCTAGAAAAGACTTTGCACTTGTACGTATGCAAATTAGCATTCGGGTTTAAAGCTGTGAAGCCAACTCTTCTACATATTTCTTGCTGTTAACGCATTGGGTGATCTTGCAAGCAACTTCTAATTAAATTGGAAGTTTCTGTTTATACTATATGTGTTCTCATTTATGAAATTCTAATATCATTGTGTTATTCTCAATATTATTAATTTGCATTTCACTTTTAAATATAATATATGGCATTTTAGATACGCTCTATCAAACTACACATTCGGTACGAAAGAAGCTTTATATGAGAAAGATAGGTTTGTTTCAACTTTCATCAAGCATTTGTTCATATTTCTATTAAGGCTTTAATTAAACTAAGCAATGTTCTTTTAAGTTGTAGTTAGAATGAGTTGTGCATCAGCTTTTTACTTGAAATGAATCTTGCTTGACTCAACATGGTATGTTTTTTTGTGCTCTGGTCTGTGGTGTTGCCAGTGAGTTGTACCTGGAAAAATGCTGCGCTTTTCCTGATCGGCTTCCCTTGTTTCAATATTGCTTCCATGCTTAATTGTTTTTTGGGGTGGGGAGGGCGTTAACGAAGGTGTAAACCTGGGGTTTATATTAGAATATGCATTCAATTGGTCGAAAGCCGTTCTCAGATTAGGAAATGAGAAGATTGTTTTACATACTGGCCCTGTATGGCTGCACTTTCAACTTTGTGCATGCATTTTCACTGGTGCTCTGTTTTCTTAAGTAATCTCATTTCGTTTGCTTTTATCCAGCTCTGTGCATGCTCGATTTCAGCGAATGAGGTAGGTAACTAATATAAAATGTTAATTGAAAGCAGTCTTAATGAACCTGATGTCTCTAAAGTATCTGGTGCCCTAGTTGCCTTCAACTCGAGCTTCATTTGTATGTTCTTTCTTGTTCAAATAATCATACACATTCGTGGGGTTTTTAGAATAGATGTATACTCAAATGCATGCTATGGCATTCTTTTAATAATTTGTGCCAAGAGATAGAGAGAGTGAGAGAGAAAGAGGGACATATAGATGGAGCTAGGGATGGACACATAGAAAGGGCACATAATGCAGTCTTCCATGATTTAACATGACATAAGTATTCAGCTCGACGTATTGACTAAGTAAGGTCTACAAATCCAAACAAAATTTCCAAAATTTTTGTGATTGTTGTAAAGTTTGCTAAGGCTTGCCTTAACGTTAACCACCAATTTGATAGATCTTGTGCCTTTCATGAAGGCAACTTCTAGCTGTTGACCTTGTGGACTCCAAAGGCATCTATTGCAATAAATTTTTTGCTGTCTTGTTCCACAGTGGCCTCAACGTGTGTGTGTGTGTGTGTGTGTGTGTGTGTGTGTGTGTGTGTGTGTGTGTGTGTGTGTGTGTGTGTGTTACTTGTTAAACCGATCTACCCTTCTGTTGTAGGGAAGAGTATGACAGTTTAGGAATGCGTCGAACTGTGGAAGGATGTTTAATTGTTCATGAGCATGGGCTTCCTCATATTCTTCTTCTTCAGCTAGGAACCACTTTTTTCAAATTGCAAGTTTGTCTTTGTATATATCTTGGCACGTTTTTATGTTGTGTTGATTTTGAGCTTTTCAGCTTTGATTTATTTGGGTGAAAATGGGCCCAATCTACCAAGCATTCTCCGTCTGATTATTCTTCTTATGATAGAAAACAAGTTTTTCTCAGCATTTTACTTATAACTGTTGTTCATTAGCTTGAAGTAGTTGCCACAACCCAGGAATATTGGTCAGTTTTTCAAGCAGTCGTGCAATGCTTTGTCGCTTTTCATTGCCATGTATATACCTCTTGATAAATGCACGCCAACTGGATACCACGTTCCCTGACATATTGCAGACTTCCTGATCCTGATGTGTAGAGTTGTTGTAAGCCTTAAAGTTTGACATCTACTTGGTTCTTCTCGAAACATGACGATGACATGCAAGCAAACAAGCAAGTCATATGCTTGGCCACCGTTTAGAGTGTGCCGAAAGTTTGCATTTGTTAAATCGACTTAGCATCCGCTCACCTTTTAGTAGGTGCCATTAGGAGCGTTTCGAATCTTCACTCAATTTTCGCCGAGAAAGCAATTGAGGTACTCTTGTAAAGCATTTTGTTTATTGAAAGTCTTTTCATTGCTAACATAAAACCTCATCCTGGACTAATTTTTCCCTTGTGCGTATGGTTCCCAGGCCTGGAGGAGAGCTTATGCCGGGAGAAGATGAAACTGAAGGACTCAAGCGTTCCATGACTGAGGTAGAAAGGGCTTCTCTTGTTAAGTGTGTGATGCGCCATTTCTGTCTAGGCTTGGACCGTACGTCATCTTGATCTTACCTGTTAACCTAGTGCTGGATCAACGGGTTTGGTGTATTATTTAGATTCTTGGGCGTACAGACGGTAGTGAGAAAATAGACTGGGACGTCGAAGACGTGCTTGCGAATTGGTGGAGACCGAATTTCGAAGCTCCTCAGGTTTTATTTGTACAGATTTCTGTTGTTTGTTGTTTTGCTTTTTGCATTTCGTGCTTGTGACAACAGAGCGACGGCAGCTACGATTGATGCGGAGATGGCCAAGAGAATGCAGCCCTGTGTGCAAGAGAACGCTCATGTTGGATTTGGTGTGGATTTGTTCTCCGTTAAGACGGCTTTGTGACCATTTTCCTAAGATGTTGGTTTGTTTACTTCGAAATGCACGCGACAAGGATGATTTTTTTTTGTGCTTGCAGTATCCCTACATCCCGGCGCACATTACTAAACCAAAAGAGCAGAAACGGGTGTTCCTTGTCCAATTACCAGAAAAAGGTAATAATTGCATAGGTTGTATGATTCACTAGTTTTATAGTCAGTCACTGCCATGCCTATCTTCACGGTCTTGCCTTCGTTCGCGGCTTTGCCATCATGCAAGGCTTTAACCTCCATTCAGCTGTCTGCCTTAGAAGTTGTCTGTTAGTATGAAACATACGATATTGTCTTGCGATATGAGCTCCGTACGATATGATTGTCTGGTTTAGAAATCTTATTGGAGATTTAAATTTCTTTCTTAGCTTGTCTTTACAGGACTCGAGACATCTGTTCTTCTTAATTTCTAAGGTTCCAGAGGCTAACGATAGGTCTGTAATGTTGGAACGAGCTTTTCAATTCTTTGTTTGCGTTCAGCTGTGTTTGCAGTTCCGAGAAACTACAAACTGGTAGCTGCACCGCTGTTTGAGCTTTTCGATAACGCCCAGGGCTACGGACCTGTTATATCTACTCTGCCTCCGCTCCTTAGCAAGTATGTTGATGTACGATAGTGTTTTCATATGTTAAGTGTTTTGACCCGATCGTCGGCTGACAGATCTATACGATTTTTGTTGATATTTCTTATCTTGTTTTCCACCTCTTTGAGCGACACTATTTCCAAGCCGTTTAAATGCCGCTATCCCTTGGTTCGTACTTCCTGGACTGATGTACCTAAGATAGATTCCGTGCTGCGTTTGGTAATGACGGAGGAGGTATTTTCTTTTATATTCAGTTTTAAATTTTTCTAAAATGCTCTTCTGCAGGTATAACTTCATCTACATGTAATGCGGTCGTTTCGGCGTTGTCATAAGCTGTCTGGTCAGACTTGCCAGCTTGGCAAGGAATGCTTGTGGGGCTGGAAATGCCCTAGTATTTTGTTTTTGCTTTTCGATGAGCGAGAATCATGTTGAAGATGAGCCCGGTGAGTCCGTAATGGAACTTAATCAGGAAAGAGCAAAAAGTATGCTGAACTGAACATTTAATCTACGTGAAGCCTTCGGTGTCTACAATTGTGGATGTGACCGGCCCCAATGTTGGATGGCGAAATGTCTTTATGAGATATGTTGTAGGTTTCTCTATCCTGTGGTCTTTTTTCGCGTTTTTGCATGGCTTTCTTATGTATGTATGTATGTATGTATGTATGTATGTATGTATGTATGTATGTATGTATCTATGTATGTATGTATGTATGT
>QQSS02201883.1:0-12075 GCA_003687565.2 Craspedacusta sowerbii
ACAAATGCCTGGCGCGATGCATAGGGCAAGATGGATGGCAAAAGTTATCTACTCAATCAAGATGTGGCTCTTTCGCAATCAGTTTAGCATGACTGCTTCAGAAGAGCTTGGTATTTCGGATGTCGCCACCTTTTCCGTTATCATCTACCTCAAAGCGTGGATGACAGCACCACTAGCAATTGAAGCATCTCCGAATGACTTCACGCTGATGAGACAGCTTCTCGGATATCCTCATGCGGATATTTCTGCTGCTACCTGCAAGAAGCTAGGTCTACATTTGTGGTGTCTATCCGAGGAGCTCGTTGGTCTGGCCCTGTTTGACTCCAGGTTATCGAATGGCTCCAAGAGACTGATGATTGCTGCGATGGACGAAGAAGGTCCGGATCACTCATCAAAGTGACCCAGCATAAAGTCCGATGCATTCGTGGGAAAACGAGGTTTGGAACAGTTCTGCACAACCAACTCAAGGAAATTGTTCCAGTTGCTTGATCTCCAAGAAAGATTGCTTACCCAGGATCCATCTGATTGGGAACAAGACGAGTCATCACGCGAGCGCTGCGTATTGTTAAGAGCTTGGCAGTCGTCAACGACAGGGCTGAGCGAGGAATTGCTCTCATTCAGGATTTTAATAAAAAACTAACCAAGAATGAAGATCAACTCCAGTTCCTTCTTCAAATTGTGAATGAACACAGACGACAGTTTCCTGACTGTACTAAACGAAGCCTAGCGAGTTGTGGACGTACTGGTCCACAATCGGACACTGTGAAATAATAATACAGCAAATGACTAACAGTGGCCATAGGGCTGAGAGTCGCGGACAACACTATATAATTCTTAACATTTTCAGATGGAGTTATTTCTGAATCAATGATTCTATACTAACTATACTAGTAAACTTAACTTTACAGGCTGTTGTGCGCGAAATAATTGTTATTTGTAAGTGTATGAAAACTTCGAAACATCTATAATTGCAAGCATTGAATTATGGCACATATAAAACTTCAACGCTTTAGGGCCACCTCTAAATATTGTCCAATTGTAATGACTTTTTGCCCATAATGCTTTTTCTACCAAGTGGAACACATTGGTGGGGTGCCACCATAGTTCATATAATGCCTTGTTTTTAATATACTATACTTTTTTTTTATATGCCTATATTTTTTATATATATACGGAGTTGTATAATGTTGCCACACTAGGCAGAGTGCTCAGTCGTATATACCAGAGCGATATCGATCCAAGTCTAGAAATCTAGATTTTTAATAGTAAGGTCTGATCTTTAGAGTCTGTTTCTTGCATTTCTGCAATCATCAGATAATCCAAGGGGAAAGAGGTATTAAATCGCATGCCAGCTACACCACACTTGTAATTAAAAAATAACAAAACTTTTAATTTAAATTTTCTGTAATGTCAGCAAAAGGCCATGAGCTCCGATTTTGCATTCAGCACAACTCATTGTTATTCTTGAAAATTTCTAGTTTCTCCGTTAAACACAGGCCACATCTGCGGGCACCGCACCACAAGGGGTCATCCATGCAAGACGTGCAACTGACAGGGTGAGGGGGTCCTGCCAAAAGTGGACATGGGGGGAGGGGGTAAGAGGGTGAGTGGACTTCCACATCACAATGTCTTGTACAAGTTTTTGGACTTCAGAAATATGGCGTTCTTTCCTTAAATTAACAGCGAATTTGTTCTGGTTCATTCGCGTATCAGTACAAATCTAAGACTTGGCATGAGACTTGCATTGCATAAGGAGAAAAAAATATTTTTAAAGGCGCTATGCGAAGGTCTTAAAACTGTTCCAGCTTGGTCTTAATTGAACTGCCGCATCTGAACTGGTCAAGTATTTATTAGAAACCCCTTCAGCACTTTCTTGTGTTTTAAGTCTCTTGATCGAAACCTTTCATGAAAATGACAGTTGAAGCGTTTGTGTGTGTGGATGTTATGCTAAGTTCGTTATATTTCGCAAAAGATAAACAAACTGCAAGCAAGGACTATTTTTACAATAAACATCGTAACAATAGGATTGTTGTCAATAGTTCCCATAAAATTCTACTCTAGGTTATGGCACGGCTCTGCAAGAAGGACAAATGCCTTTCATGCTTGTACGTTGTTAATTTTAAATTTGCGTTGGTGGCATTAAAAATTGCAAAATGGAGTTCAAAGCTCATGTCAAAAATAGAGATCTAAGTTCAAACCGGAGCACTCAGATGCTTGGAGCAATACGATGCCAGTGTTCTCCTGGTGTGTTCGAGAAAAAGCTTATCGCTTATTCCTGTGTCATTTAGTATCATAAACTTGGACAGATGCTATTAAGTAAAAATTCAGTTTCACCGAAATGACATGCACTCTCGAGAATTTAAAAGGAAATTTGCAAGTTCTTGCTTAAACATTCTAAGCGGTACGCAGTGTTAATCTGTGATGCAGATTAGAGGACCCAAAGGAAGATCTTGCTTTGAAAGACTGAACCAGCCTTTTCCGGTAAATTTTTCCTAATAGCCAACATTCGTCAAACCTGATCAGCGCCAAGCAGATCAAGGCAACTTGGCAGCAAAGGCAGAACACGACGGGCGGAGGAGATAAAGCAGAGGAGTTTAACTTCACCAATTCTGAGCCAGCTGGGCTACTAACCAAGCGTTTGGTTCAGAAAGACCTGCAGCAGCAAGGAGACTAAAAAAGTTCAATATGAAAAAACGTGGTCGAGTAAACATTGACAATGATCAGTCTGGCTTGTTGACGTCAATTGTGGGCATCGTATTTGCAATTTTCCGTAAATTTCTTTTGCCTCTTTGTATTAGTATGACCGTTACCAACCAAGTATTTGAGTGTTTCTGCTCAACATTTAGTCCAGTCTTGCATATCTCAGCATTAGCGTAAATCTATTGACAAATTTTGTTTCCACATCATAGTTTCTCATTTTTCGTGGTGCTCACCTTTTCTTTTTTTTTTTTTTTTTAAGCAAACTTTCTGTTTATAGCCATGCGAGATGCTGTTCTGGAAAGGGATTGATGGTCGCAGCCCACATTTCTAAAGTACACTACGAAGGTGTTCATGCTTGCTCTAATCTACTATATATTTTTTCACTTATTACTATTATTTTATTTGTTTTTAGGTTCCCTTTCCGTGTTTATGGATGACACTTATTGTATGTGTGCGCGTACGTTTTTTCTTTCATCATTTCTAGTTTTAGTAGTACTACCTTTCTAATTGCCTTAGCTCATCATCAAACTACCGGCTACTAGACTATACCGACAAGATCTCCCTTAGTTCTATCAGTACTTTAAACTAATTCTGCATTTGAGATGTGTTTGCCGAATAGTCACCCCGACCATTCAGCATTAGTTTATAAACGAATACTTTCAAGTCTATTGCCACACATTGGCTTATACCTTATTATCGCCTACAATATCCTGTAGCTACAGACGAACTTTTTAAGTAGTCCTTTCGAGGAGAGTTTTAGTAATGTTTGCATTATGCAGACGCGTGTCCAGCGAAGACACGTCTGGTGTCGAAGATTTTAGCACATTTTAATCTGAGTATCTCGTTTTACTATTTGTGTATATATATAAATATATATATATATATAAATATAAATATATATAAATATAATATTATATATTATATATATATATATATATATATATATAGAGAGAGAGAGAGAGAGAGAGAGAGAGAGAGAGAGAGAAAAAGAGACAGAGGGAGACAGAGAGAGAAATTTAGATATAGATATAGTACGTGTGTGTGTGTTAAGCTTCTTAAAGCTGGTGGCTGGTTAAAAACTTACAAAAAAATACACGTGTTCAGTTTGCCTATCCACAGATCACTCAATTTCTTGTAACATTTGCAGAGTCGTGCAGCAGTTTTGCAATTTGGTATCACGAAGCTTACTCATGCACTTTTATTTATAACGGTAATTGAACAATTTGAAATTTGCTGAGTCCATTACACATTCGCGCGAGGCTATCAACAATTTAAATGTGCCGCGCCATTTTCACGATTTAACTTCCTAACGTTGGTTTATAAATTATGAAGATTAGTACTAACGTACTGACGCATCTGCTTCGACGTTTATGCTATTTAGTCGTGTAACAGCAAAGCGATCCGATCGATCATCTAAAATATGAAAACAGTGGAAACGGGTGCCTCATTGCTGAAAGCGCTTTCTTTTCGACAGAGTAAGTCTGCTGATAGAGCACTTGTACGTCATAACTTATATAGCCGCGCTGTGCTTCGTACCTTTAATTAGTCATTGTGTAATTTTCTACTTAGCAGGAGTGTTGGTTAACATAATATTTGTTTTCAGAATGCGGACTTGTCTAGAGGTGATAGCTGGTCACAATATTTCATTTGAGTGATAGTTTGGACAGAATGCTTCCTGATGTTTTTGACCCTTGTTAATGTCAGTCCAAGGACTTAATGAAGTTAAAATTTATTAATCAAATTACTAATAAAGATAGATAAAAGAATCTCGTGAGGCAGTAATACACACAGCGCTTGTGCCCTGTATATATTTTCTAACCGTGCAGAGAAGTATTTACATTTTTGATTTTGTGGACTTTGCTGGAACTACATATGTAAATATTTTGTGTTTTCTGAAATACATCTTCATTCTCTTTAATCTTATAAAATCCAATTGATGATATATGGTGGTTGTCAGCAAAGCATAACTACTTATTTTTTTTTTTATAAACGAATGCTGCATTAGCCGTGTGCTTTGAACTTATACCGATGGGTTGATGATTATCTCGCATGAAAAAACGAAGTCTTTCCTCTCAATCTTAGAGAATTTTACAATCTCTTGCATCACTCAACTGGGTTTTATCGATCAACTAGGTAAGTAGCGAAGATCACTTCCAATACCAACTGCCTTCACAGCCTTCTTTTAAGTACTTTAGTGCCCTAGTTTAAACGATAGGTATTATAATACACAAATTTAAAAATTCCTTAATGATACAAAGTGGATGCTTCGGATTTTGCTTAATTTTAACGTTACCATATCAGCTCGATCTAATCTATACCGGCAAGAAACATGAAATAATTTTCTCTGCTTTCAAGTCCTGCGTCAGCTAGCTTCGAATTTTTTCTTAGGGGCACGCTCGTATGGAGATCGCTACTTCTAGATAAAAAATTTGGCATTTACCTACGTTTCGAAGTTGCTTATGGGATTCTAAAACAATAGAAGGCATTTAAATTTTCAGTTTCCGAAAAAATCGGAGACTTTTCAGCTAGTGCACAGGCCCTTCAAAGCGCAAATTGACATTCACGAATACTGGAACGAAAAATTGGGCTCCAAAATAAATATATTTTCTGCAGATAGATAGCGAAAGTACTAATTATTTGTTGCTCTGCCTTTAAAATGTTTACCTTGCGCAATGTAAATACTGAGACCATCGAATACCGTGCCTATGTATTTCCAAGCAAGATCTCCCTTTTGACTTTAAACAATGGCATAATTTCTAACTTTTTTCTCTATATACCCTGCTAGGCCAGATTTCACTTTTCTGGGGCCCTGGAGACCACCTTGGTTTTTTTACTATTTAGCTTCGCATCAGACATATGGTGACAATCTCAAGCTAACCTGGCCCTTTAATTTAAAACGAAATCTCCTCGCCAGGACGAGAATCCTTGCAAAACCAACAAGTCCAAATACACCACTGCCAAGAACCTCGACGAAACGTTTAGAATCTTTTAAATTAAAGATTCAAAGGTCTTAACCATCAAGGCTTACTTTCTCATAGAAAGCAGAATTATGTCACCTGCTTAATATTAAGAAGTTTTAAAAGCGATTGAGAGCTTGTCGTAGCAATAAATAATAAAACTTCATATGGTCAGAGCGTGCGCAAGATAAATTATAGGAAAGACATCTACATGTTACCAGCAATTTATAGAGTTAAAAAAAACGGATCTAGCAGATTCTAACTTATTTATAGGCACAATTGTTGTCCAGTGATCGGTTGTTTTATTCATATAGTGAAGTTCTTACGTGTGGTACGGTTTTTTTAAGACTCAAAAGCGCAGCAAAGAACTGTTCGCCCACATCTCGTCTTCTTGCAAAGCCTCACGTTTATCAGTATATAAACATCGTGAAGTGATTTAGGATATCAACACTTTCCAGCAATCAAGTCCAAATCATTATACGGTATACCTCAGCAAAAGAGAGATCCTCTATCATCTCATTTCGTGGATGTCCAACGCATTTTCAGTGGGACGAGCCGCTTTTGTTGTAAGGCACGTTGCATTTCTTCCATTTTTGCATCAACAAACATCCTCTCACTCATCTTACTTAACAGCATACATTTGTGCAAAGAGGGTAAAGGTAAGTCAGTAAAAATAAAGATTTTATTAATTTAATTGTTTTCTTTTGCATTTTTAAAAAAAATCTTTACAGGTTATTCATTTTTGAAATCATTTAGCAAGTCAAATGCTCATAAGAATAAGTTAACACCTTTTTTTTGGAGGGTACAAAATTTTTCGGCTCAGCTTTTTTTTGGAGATATCCCCTCTGGTCTCTGTTGAGGGTCTTGCCACATGCCTCAAACACTTACATCATGCATACAACAGGTATGGCTAAAGACGTACCTCAACCATGTGCTGCTTGCCAACACACCATATACGGTCAAGATCCGCATGCATCTATATGAGTAGTCTAGCCATATATGGAAGCTGTCGTATTTAACGAAGCTCGTTCTATGTATATATAGTGGGGTCCATCTTCTATGTAACCATTATTCAAAAGATCTCCAGCATATATACAACTCGTGTGCTCATCACGAAACATGGTGCCAGAAGTGGGATTTTGAAGATCAACTTGGCGCAAGATACTTGGAGCAAGGAATTTAAAAAGCATGGATAATCGAGTCCACGTGAAAGGAATGGCCTCCGGGAATGGAATTCCGGTACCCGCACCGATGGACATGAAAGGCGATCTCAGCCAAAATTGGGAATTCCTTCGCGAATCTTATGAAAATTATGAGATCGCAACTGAGCTGGCGGACAAGCCAGTGGATGTAAAAGTGGCAACCCTGATTGCTGTGATGGGGAAACAAGCGCTGCACATCTTTAGGCATATGCTGATGACCGATTCCGAAAGAAAGAGCCCGAAGGCCATCATGGACAATATGGAGGAGCGTTTCGTGCCAACAAGGAACGTAATATATGAGCTTTTCAAGTTCTTTTCAAGAAATCAGGAGAATGACGAGTCCATTGATGACTATCAGATGATCGTCCGACAACTGGCAGCAACACGTGAGTTTGGTGTTTTGGAGAGTCTCATAAAAGACAAAATCGTCCTAGGAATAGAGGACTCCGGGATTCAACGCCGGCTGCTGCGCAATCCGGGTCTACGCTGACGACCGCCACATCGATCTGCCGTAGCAACGAAGCCGCTTCCAAGCAACTAAAGCTTATAAACGCCGACAAGCCCGATGAAGTTCACTTCAATAGAAAAATAAAAGAAACGCTGAAAAAATCTGCACCCCGCAGCGAGTCAAAAAATCTTGAAGACGCGACTGGAGATAAAAGCAATTGTGCTTACGGCGGATTAAAGAGAGCACTCCGGAAGCGCGAAGACTGGCCCGCTTGGGCCGAGACGCGCGACAAGTGCAATAAGATGAACCACTTTGCACGAGCCTGCCGAGCGAAGACTCGCAAGCCGAAAAAAAACAACCTGATGGATAGTGACGAAACAGAAGGCGATTACAGTGACGGGGATTGCGATTCAGCATACATCATCGAAGAGGTGGCCAGCATCTTCACAAAAGACCGAGTGTGGATGGTCCCATTGTCAATGACAGAGGCAAGAAATGAAAGTATAGTTGAATGCCGAATAGGCAGTGCTGCCACATGTAACATTATACCATAGAAGCTGGTATGTATACTACTGCAAGATGGCGACCCACAGCTACACGAGAGCTACACGCGATTACGGATATACTACGGAACAATCCTGCAACCTATGAGAACGTTTTCTACGAGATGCACCTACAATCGGCGCTCGGCGGACCTGAAGTTTCGAGTGGTGCAGACTAATAGAAGCCTTCTACTTTCAGCTTCGGCAAGTTTGAAATTAGGACTTGTCACGCTAAATGTAGAGCAAGTCAACAGCTGTGATGACAGCCACGTAGAGAGGATACCTGTATACCCCAAGCATGATCGAGCAGTGGAGTCAGGGTTCACAAAGCACGAAATACTAAAGGAGTATGGCGATGTGTTTGATTCGCTGGGATGCCTACACGGCAATCCGAACATGTAGCCGATTTGCGAGGTGTGGCTGTAATCACGGACAATCACTTGGCATTTGGCTGCGGAAGCACTATCGAGGAAGCAACAATGGGTCATGACAACAACCTAGAGCTCTTCTGGAAGAGTCCGGGATGTGAGTCTAAAATTTAAGTCAAGCAAGATGCGACTGCGCTTGAGTGAAGTCAAATACATGGGACACTTAATTACAGCTGATGGTTTAAAACCCGATCATCCGAGGTAGAGGCCATTACGGAAATGGCCCAGCCAACAGATCTCAAGTCCACGCAACGGTTCATGGGATTCATCAACCACCTTGCGAAATTTATGCCTCAATTATCAAGCGTTAGTGAGCCAATTCGCAGGCTCACATGCAAAAAGATACAGCATGACACTGTGAACAGGTACAGGAAGACGCTTTCAAGAAAGTGAAACGAATGGCAACCATTGCACCTCTGCTGAAGTACTACAAAGTTGACAAGGAGGTCGCCCTTCAATGCGACGCAAGCCAACCGAGATTGGGAGCTGCATTACTTCAAGAACGACTTCCCATCGCATACGCTTCACGATCAATGACGACGATTGAACGCAAATTGAAAAAGAATGTTTGCCCATCCTCTTCGCCTGCGACAGGTTCGACCAGTACATCTATGGGCGAACTCACGCGACAGTCCAAACTAATCACAAGCCACTGGAAACAATCTTCAGGAAGCCCCTAACAGCAGCGCCAAAGAGGTTACAATGTGTGTTGCTGAAGCTGCAGAGGTATCAGTTAAAGGTCATGTACAAAAAGGGAACGGAGATGCACGTTGCCGATCTGTTGTCTAGAGCGTGCCTGCCGACTTCTAGATCAGCTTAGTTTAGGCAAGACGATGTGATGAAAATTGAAGAGGTGGAGCAAATCGATCCTATGGAGTTGACAAGAGTGACGGGCGAGCGGTTTGCCCACATTCGAAAAGCAAGGATGTAGATGAACAACTTCTTTCCCTCAAAACAGCAATAATTACAGGCTGGCCGGAAAGCAAAGAAGATGTTGCAATGAGAATACGGCAATACTGGACATTTCGTGACGAAATGGCTGCTCACAATGGTGTTGTATTTCGGGGAATCTCGTCGTCATCCCTAAAACAATGCGCCCAGACATGCTGACACGCTAGTCATCTCGGTATAGAGGCATGCTTGTGAAAAGCTAAGGATGTTCTGTGCTGGCCAGGAATGAGCGGGGAAATAAAAGATTTTATTTTCGCGTGCAAAAACTTCAACTAATTCCAGCTAAAGTCAGCCAAGCGAAAGAAACGCTAATGAGCCAGCTTGTGCCGTCACGACCATGGAGCCGAATAGGACTGAACATCTTCGTAGCTCATGGAAAAAACAACTTGATTACGGTCGATTACTATTCAGATTTTTGGGAAATCGACCGCCTGCCAACAAAACAACAGGCCAAAGATGTTATAAAGAATTGCAAGAAGAATTTTTGCCGGTACGGCATGCCTGACGTTCTTGTAGCGGATAGAGGGGCCCAATTCAACTGTTTCGAGGTTTGAAAAATTCGCCACGGACTGGGAGTTTAAGGCGAATCTCAACGACCCGTACCACAGTCCATCAAATGGGAAAGCAGAATCTGCAGTCAAAAATCGCAAAGAGACTGCTCAAGAAAGCCAGGACTGCAAACAGGATCTCTACAAGGCTGTTCTCGACTGGAGAAACACGCCTACGGCTGGGATCGGAAGTTGTACAGCACAAAGGCTCATGGCCAGGCGTAAAAAAACGCTATTAAATAACTAAGCTATAAAATCTATAAGCTATAAAATAAATTTATAATAAATAAATGATTGATAATAAATGATAAATGAGCGGAAAAGCGTTCTCATCACCTTTTTTTATTTAATATTATTCATGCTTGCGATTTGGTGCACTAAGAAATGGATGTTGCTCGTCTTGGCTGCTGTAGGTGGTAATGATGACACGGCTTTTAAAAACGTAAAGCTACCATTTACTCCTCAATCTGCTATTGATCGTGCCGACACACCGCGAACGTCAATATGGCTGTGCTGCACGCCAGGATACTTAAATTAACTTCCTTTGAATAAATCTTTCTTATTTGATAGAAAATTTTAATTGCTTGAGGATTGCTCGAGTCTTTTAAGGAAAGGGTTGGTGTTATGGTTAGGGCAAGGAATAGTATTATGGTTAGAAATTGGGTTTGGTTTACAATCAGATTAAGCCAACAAATAAATAAATCAATAAATAAATAACAAGCGAGCAAAGCTTCTCCATCGCTAATGACTGCAAACGAGTCGCCAGCTTGTAAGCATAACTGCCGCGAGGTACGTCACATCAGACCAATCGCAAACTGAGGAGCAAACGGTAGAAATATACCCTCTTTTGCATAACGTTGCATAATTAATTCTTGCACTTACTTATTTACTCTAGACCTTGGCTACCGTTACACCTCATTCTATTCAAGCCATCAGACAGGGCTGGTACTCCACGCAACGGAACCGACACTCAGCTTTCGCACTATAGCTCTGGAACCAAGGGCAAGACACCATCGCCACATGGAAGAGATGATAACATCTCTCTAAAGGTTTCAATCTGACGCATGTCTTATCCTCAAACTTTACAAGAGATGGGAAACTATAGTCCAAAACAACAATAAAAATAGACACAACAGGTACAGGCGACCATTACCCGATATAAAGATCATCGACATCACCATCAGGCATGCCTTTTTTGAGGAAATTATTTGACAACGAGCAAAGTCAACGCAATGTGTGTTTCTTAGTAAGTTGGCTTCGGATACACCGCGTCCTCCCACTTCGAATGAATCCCTGGTAACTATACACAAGCCATAAATACGCAAACCGTAATGATCTTTAGCACCACGCGACTATACTGCTTTCTTGATTCTCAAAGATAATAAGGCGTCTTTTTTATCGCACTTGAGATCGGAGATGTGAGTCAAACAACGCATTCTAGTCTTATTCTATTCGGGGTGTAGCAAAGTCAACACCTGCACCGGCACAATTGATAAAGAGACGGCCGACGTCAAAGTCGTACAAGATCACAGCTCAAGACGTTGATTGACCACTCACAAGCAGCCAAACATTTGCCATCGATGCATTGATGTATGTGTATAAATAAGTTTATACATATATATATATATATATATGTAAATATATATATATATATTTGTAAGTATAAATATAAGTATATATGTACTTATGTTTGTATGCATAAATGTTTATATATTTAGCATGCATCATATATGCATGTTACCTATTATATATATATACGAAGTATAAGATTAACGTATTTCCCATATCTCAATTTACCGCGATTTAAAGCGAGTCACCATGCTCGAATATTCATTCAAGGAACATCAACTTGAAAGCAGGCGCAACGAGATTTAATAGTGCTGAAACTCAAGATACTTTGAAACAGCCTTATGTCCTTAGACAAATCTTTTCAAGTGCATCCATATTTTTGGCTAATTGTAGGTCGCACGTATGTTTTACTGACATTCACTAACAGTCCAGATCTTAGACTGTTATTTCGCAAACAGACAGCAGCAAGAAACTTAATCACCTTTTTGGACTTATGTGACGCATGTAAGAACATTCCGGAGCAGTGTAGCGTAAGCTGGAAGCATGTACCTCAAGAACGGATGGATGCATAGATGAATGGACGGATGGACGGATGGATGGATAGATGAATGGATAGATAGATAGATAGATAGAAAGAAAGGTAGATAGATAGTTAGATAGATAGATAGATAGACAGATAGATAGATAGATAGATAGATAGATAGATAGATAGATAGATAGATAGATAGAT